>JAUJYP020000911.1:0-44184 GCA_030674075.2 Linum usitatissimum
GTCCTGGCCTCAGTATGTATACTAAAAAACCTTTCATAATGCATATGCTAAAAATTGCACATTCTCCCTCTGTACTAATTAAGAACTGTTCCTTTAAAGCTTCCTGGTGTTGACCCCAACGACCCTTCTGTTAAAGAACTGCATCTTGCATGGAAAATCCGAGGTTGGTACCAGAACTTCTTCCCCCGACCAAATTCATAACTCTATTAAACGTTCCTCTCAAATGATTCTGACATTTGGTTCCTGTTTTTCCCCATCAAGCAATGACTAGTCTGATCAGAAGAAGGATGAAGACAAGTCAGCAAAAAGACGGTTTAGAAGTGAACAAAAGACGTGCTCGATTCTACGCCTGCTTCTGCTGCTTGTTCTATCTACAAAGCAAAGGCCTTCTACATCTGTGTCTCTTGCCTGCCGCTGGCTGGATTGTATTTTGTTTACTGGTAGCTAAACTTCAATTTAGAATATTTAATTGACGGGGTTTTCCCGTGAATTGAGTAATGTTTATGGATATGAAACCTTGATCAAGTTGTTTGAAGTTGAAACTTCGTGCGGTCATGATTATGATAGCTTTCAATGTAGAGCCAATGGAGATGCAGCTAAAAGCAGAGTTACTTAGCCACGTAACATTAACAGTAGCCTGCTCTTATTATGGAAAAGATGGACGCAACATGAAACTAATCCCCAAGGATTTACATCCCAGCTGTGGCAATTATTGGACCTTCAGATTTTGCCCAAATTGTAAAACTCTAGCCACTCCTTTCCCCTCAAAAGGGTTCATGGAGTTCATGATTGATGCATTCACTCAAACATTCGAGTATAGTTCCACCAAGAAGCTGCCATTCATAAAGAGACTTAAGAGGGTCTAAAAGTCTACTAAACATGTTCAATCATCTCCCTAGTTGCCCATACCAAAAATCGATATAGTCGATTGAAGTTGGAACAGTCTGATGGCACATCTTTAATTAGTAGAATGAAATTATAGCATCATAACATTTCTAGATCTAGTTTCACCTAGTTGTAAATTGAGAACATTGACCACAATTAGATGGTTTGATAAATCGCTATAACTTAAAAATCCTATATGATCGAGTTTTGGTTGGCTTATTTCATCTTTCGATTTCTCAAACAAAGAGAGCACATGTCAGCCAAGATAAGATTGCGAAACAATAGTCTCATAACTTTGAACACATTTCGAAAGTGGTCAAGAGATATGTATCTACCACAACGACAGTTAGTCGAAGAAAATGAGTATCATGCTATTTTATAAGGTTGAAGAACAAATTAGTTGGGTCCCATGTAGGGTTGTCCCACCCCATAAGAATCACATGAATGGGAGGTATGAATGTCTGCTAATGCAGCTCCATTTCCATTGCTGATTGCGGTGTTCATTCAGATCCTAGCGTTTGTTTTGGCTCTAGCATTATTTCCATCCATTTCATTTTCTTCCATGACAGTCACGTGAATAGGACTATGATATGTATAAAGATAATGCTAATCCAATATCTTAATAGGGATTTTGATCATGAACAGAATGTTAGGTTGTCGACACTTAACTTCATTAGACAAACTTGTTGGGATTCTCCAAACCTCATTGCATAGTGTTTGCTAATTGATCGTATGTTCATACACGGCATGCATATTCCAGAATTGGGGGGTGCCTCGATTCATTCCATTCACCTCCCACCAGTCAGAGAAAGCAGCTTTAACCCTGATCTTATGGGATCAGCTCCCCTTAAACCCATGATCTATTAGAATCGTTCTGCCGCAAACAGTACAACACTAGTATAATATTATCCGCTTTAGGAACGGAACTCTGCTACTAGTATACCAATGTGGTACTTAGATTGTTAACTTGTTATCCCAACATGATCTTGATCCATAATGAATATATTTTCGACTTCAATCATCAGCACCAAACGAGTATATTCGTGAGTAGTTATTATAGGTATTCATTGCATAGATAGCTCTCGACGAGAGGAATCGAGGTCGATTCGAATCGTGGAGCCCATGAAGATAGTGAAAAGGTTGTGTCTCAAAGCACTCATTAGATAGCTCTATTACCTGCATATACAAGGAAGGACAAGCGGCCAGGAAATCCAAGACTTCTACGATGACATCTACGCAACATGTCACCTACCGAGTGCTCTGGCATAGTAGCCCATAAAGCACCAACTTCGCAGCTCCTCCACTTGTCAAATCTAACCCCACCGGAAACGCAAAGCGAAACCTCTCTTTGAGATGAAGGTGTCTTATTATAAAGGGTGATTGGATTCGAACCGAAAACCCCAGATTACCTATTCACACAGCTCTTACTGCTTCATCTTCTTCTCACATTCTTCTGCTTCACTGGCTGCTTTGCTTGGACGCAAAGAGACTGATGAGAATTTGATCAAATTGGGTAAAAAAGAATTGAGAGTTTTCATGGTGTGATGATCAGATACCAAAATGGGACCAGTTTTTGAACAGACAATTGTAACGTGGAGCCACGGTTTCAGAATGAACCTAGAATTTGTTGCCAATTTTTGCCCTAAAAGAGCCGTCAACAGGAGATCCTGCACAACTGAGGACAAACAAAGACTATGAAATCTGTGTATTTTTTTCACTTTTCATTAATCCAAAGTCTCAGATCTAAGCTCTGCCCAATTATAACATTTAATTACTCAAATGAATGGATGTTCATTACCAAAACTTTAAGTAATTAAGGTTATTGATACTGGTAAGACCAAATAGCTCATCCTCTCCAGAATTTTTTTTTTTTTTTTTTTTTTTTTTTTTTTTTTTTTTTTTTTTTTTTTTTTTTTTTTTTTTTTTTTTTTTTTTTTTTTTTTTTTTGAGAGAGAGAGAGAGAGAGAGAGAGAGAGAGAGAGAGAGAGAGTTTGGATCCGAGGACCTACATAGCGTTTTGGGGTTTCGATGGGTAGAATTTCCACCGTCGGGAATCGATCATAGAGTGCAATTGATTCATATTTAGGTCATCGGCAGAAAAGTCAATATGTCTCATTGTCGTCGTTGACCCCAAAGTGCTATAAATAGCAAGACTAACATTTGTAACGGAGCATTGAACTCTGTGCAACTTTACCTGTAACACTTCATTAGGCCATTCGAGATAATAACAAAAGGCTCATGACACCATAGTAAAAGTAAATAATAGCCATACTATATCACTTCGGACTTTGACAAGCTTCTAAATTCAAGTTTCAGTATTACCTATGAGTAAATGCATGTTTCCAAAAATTTGGCATGAATTGAAATTCCCATCACTAGCATGAGTAATTAAGTTTTTATTACTATGTAGCATGAATTGATAAACAAATTATCGCAAGAAATTGTATTTTATATTACGATCTAACTCCTTCAAATCCCACAATGAACATCTTTTCGTGAGGCACGAAGAGGATGGAGGTAGGGTATTTTATGGATGAGATTTGCAGATTAATTGTGTTAGAAAGGAGTGTGGTAGTATGGAGTTTAAGGATTGGTACAATGATAGGAATAATGGACGGAAACTATTAGCAAATTTTACGATATTTGCGGCCTATTCGTTTGTTTTTCGGTTCTCTATTTAATCTACATGATCCTTATCTTTTCATATTCAGTCCACTTATTTATTGACTCCACGAGGATTACATTTGGGAGCTTCATAAGCGAATACGACAAGTCAAATTTCAAACAGTTTTCTATTGAACCGCCTAAATGATGAAAACGGAATTATTTATACTTTTTAATTAATTATCATTTTCCTTTCCTTCTCAAATATAATTTTCCTCCCTAAAATGAAAAACCATGGACACCCATAGAAAAATAAATAGTAGTATTTACTATTTGTGGTAAAAAAAACACCAATATCTGGTAGAAATAATAGTGTTGAACTCTTAACTATATAACTTCAGACTTCCATTTTCATGTACAATTGTACTAATCATGAGAGTGGCAATCATGTAAAATAACACAACTTCCCCTGGGCAAATTGGAAATAAAACGTTTATATAAACGCCAAGAAGTCGAAATAGAATTACAGCACACACACTCGATCTTATCACCACAGTGATCACTCTCCATTCGCCTCTTCCCTCCTAATTTCGTACCAAAAAAAATAAAAATATAATTTACTTCTTCGTCAATCATCAATGGCGATGGCTTTCAAAATGGTACTGTTCATAATCCAGCTATTTCATATTGTCCGATCAATCCGATTCCTTCGATTTCAATTTCAAAATTTCCCCCTGCGTTTTGCGAGTTGAATTCGAATTCAATTTTTTTTAATTGACAGGCGGCGAGCGGGATGTGGGTGAGCGACGAGTGCAGGAACTCGTTCATGGCGATGAAGTGGAAGAAGGTCCACCGCTACATAGTCTTCAAGATCGACGAGAAGACCGGCCTAGTCGCCGTCGACAAGGTTGGCGGCCCGGGGGAGAGCTACGACGACCTCGCCGCCTCCTTGCCCGACGACGACTGCCGCTACGCCGTCTTTGATTTCGACTTCGTCACCGTCGACAACTGCCACAAGAGCAAGATCTTCTTCATTGCCTGGTCCGTCTCTCTCTCTCTCCCCGACCGTCCGACGTCGTTTTCCGTTAATTAGTCGCGATCGGTTGCTTCCCTTGGAAAATATTATTCCTTTTGGCTTTTCCGATTTACTTTTATGTGTTTCCTTTTTCCTTTTTGGCTTCACTTTACTTGTTTATTCGTTTCTCCTATCATCGGTTTGACCGGTTCAACCGATCATCAAGCCGGTCTGTACAATTGTAGCATCATTACCGTTGGCGCCACAGGTTTGGTCTCCGGTTCGTCAGTTACTCAGAGTAATCACATGGAAAATCCGGATAAAATTTATTACTAGGTTATTTATTTACTTTTTCAAATTAATTTCTAACAAATTTGGACAGATTATATGGGATTATCTTATTTACGGAGATATTGGGTTATTGTTTAGGTTACTGATTACACAATTATAACGTATTGAATTTTCAAATTTAAACTGTGGGTAAACGATCAAGTCAGTACAATATTATTTTGTTAACTTTGGGTCATTAATCTCATCGATTTTTTTTGAATTGGGATAGGGCACCGGCTGCGTCGAGGATCAGAGCAAAGATGATGTACGCGACATCGAAGATCGGAGTGAAGGGAGCATTGGATGGGATCCATTACGAGCTTCAAGCGACCGACCCGACTGAAATGGGGTTCGACGTGATCAAGAATCAAGCCAAGTGAAAGTACTAACTAAGCGAGGGGGGGGACTAATAAAAAACTAGTAATCCTAATCAGTTGATTCAAAAAAATGAATTGATAATGATTAGGTTTTTAATTACAGTAATAACTCCTTAATTAGAAGCCCCCTATGATCTCCCTTTTGACCCTTCTAAAGCTCTCTAATATCAGTTTTCTGCTGTATGTGTAGTGTTTTATGTTTCTTTTCGGCGAAAAATAATTATAAAGGGTTAAATAATATGTATTAAGCTAATTTGATGAGAGTTAGGGACCCTTTTCTATTAGGGTTTTGTGTTGTTCTTATCTTTGTTTGTTTTTTTTACCTTCTTTTTTTTTTTGCCTTTGACTAATGAATGTAATGGCACTGATCAGTGTGTATCTAGTGCTCCCTGATTTACCCTTCATTTGATGGTTTAGTCCTATTTGGTGTCCTATCTTAATTAATTAGTGGATAAGATTTTTGGATTTTGGCATGGTAACATTTTAATGCACTATTTGTGTAGAGGAGACAAAATAAAAAGTCACCAAAAGAAGATAACTACATTTACTGTGAATTGATTGCTAGTGAAATCGGTGTTCTTCTCGAATTGTAGCGGAAATATGTGCAAGTCTCGATATTTGGAATTTGAATCATGACATCTCTCTCCGATGAACATTAATTTAATTTATTTTTATTCTAATTTAAAACTCGTACAAGATAATTTATGTTTATCTCTTGATTTGGTCTATTAAACATTTTGATGATGATGTTTTTTGAAAAATTTAGAAATTGGACCGCTACTTATTTTCCTTCTTAAAAAGAAGGACGATGCTCTGGCATATGGAATGAGGTGATGGCATCCTACAAAATTCCACCCTTGTTTAATTGATTTAATTCATAACATCGAAAGTTTGTAAATAGTAAACTAAATGAAAATGAAAAGGTAATTTATACATTTTTCCCTTGTTTAATTTTTCGTCCCCAACATAACTTTTGGAACGATAAAAATAATGTTATGACTAATAAAATGATAACATTATTATTTCCATCATTCAAAATACATTATTTCTGAAGTCATGACATTAATTATTTTCATCATTTGATTATCTAAAAAGAAATTTAATATCAAATTTTTAAAAAATAAATAAATAAATTGAAGCAATAAAGTGGAAACATGATTGGTGAGAGTTGGGATGAAATTAGAATTCCAAATTGAATGAAGAGAAAATTAAAGGGGCATATAGGTAAAGAAGACTAGGGCTCATAATATTGTAACAACCTCAATGCAAAGTCAATAGAATCATATCTTTATTTTTTTGCACCAAAATTTTGATGGACCATATATGTTTTATAATTTGGTCCACTATTTCTATTTCCTCCCTATATTTTTTTACCCCAAATACTTTCTTCTTCATATTTTTTTTTGCCATTATAATGTTGTTACAATTATATATTTTGCCACCCCGACAATCCACTGATGACATTAGTGAATGGTAATAAAGATAAAGATATCACTCTTTTTCAATCTCTTTTTAGTCCTTTTCTTTTTACCTCATTGGAAAAGGAAGCAAATTTGGTAGCTTCTCATAAGAAGGGTGGGGGGGGGGGGGGGGGGGTGCTTCATGAACAAAGTTGTACCCACCACCCACTTGTTCCATTCCCAAATCTAATGCCATCCATCCTTCTCATTGTTGTTTTGTTCCTAACATTTAAACCCACGTAGCATATATAACTTGTTTCTATGTTGTAGTACGTAGGGTAAAGCTATTTCCCCTTGTTGGTTCGCCCTCGAAACTCGCAAGACGTGTAGTGTTAGGTTTGTAGGTAGTTGATACGACATTCGGCTTACATCATGAAACGATGATACCCTATATCCTCCTCTTTTATAGCGTTTGCAGATCGGGTAGTTTACCACTTATCGATCTCCTAACAGGTGATGCCTAGCTTGAACATATCTCAATTGTTAAATGAATCAATGGTGGGGATATTTTTTCAAAAAAACTATGAAGTGTTTGGGTTGGACCCTCTCGAGCTTGGTGTGGACAATTGCTGCAGCTTGAGCCGCTTTTTGGGATATGAAGAGAATTTGGCTTCAGAAACCTTCATACGTAGAAAGTTAAACAGGTTCTGGTTTTGTTGAATGGGCCTCAAAATAGATAAAGGAGTCCATCTTCATTTAGCCCAAAAAAACATTTTAGGGCCCTTCCAATTTACAGGCCCATTGTTAATTATGTCGACGGTCAACTGTCGGTTGGAAAAAAAGGAAAGGTTTGTGTTCAAAATGTTTTGGTTATCATGTAACCAAATTTTCCAATTTGTATTAGTAATTCACTAGTGTGGGTTGATTGGTTTGGCTAACTTGGTTGTCATCATACAAAAATCTAAACTAATTTGGTCTACTTGGTATGGCTTTCTTAGTATGGGTAATTGGGTTTGGTTGGGAAACAGATTGGCTAGCACTTTGGGAGTAGTTGCTACATTTGGCAAACTGGTTTGGGTAACGGCACCACCGTACGATTCGACCAATACCAATACAAACGTTGGCCCATGTTTAAAAAGGTAAGGTGGCCCCCTCCTTTCCTGCCAAACACTTATCTCCTCATTTCATGCTTTTCCCACTCTCACTCTCTGCTAAACGTCTCAGCCGTTGGATGAGTCCGTGGCCTCACAACCGTCAAATCTATAGAAACTTAGGTCATCTTTGGTTTTTGTGTTTAGAGAATCTGTAATTTATTTCAAAACAGTAAATTCAAACATGTTCCTAAAACTCTCAAACAACGGGTTACAAACTAGTTGTAAATTGTTGACTAGAAAAGATTAGTGTAAAAACTAATGGTGATGGTAACCGCAAATTAAGCATTGCACTATGGTGGATCCAGGGGACAACAACAGTGACAGAAATTGCACTTGAGAGAAACAGAAACATATATTGCAGGACCAGAAACATGTCTTTTTCATCATTATATTATCCTACTCATGGACGTCTGAATCATTTTCTGATAAAATGATTCTACTTCAACCTTTTATATTAATCCACAAATTTTAATAAAATCCGTTAGCCAAACATGTCCTTAGCTTGTTACCTCATCCGTTGTTAATACCAGTTCACTTTTCCAAGGTGGAAAAAGTGAATGTTGACCACGAGCCGTTTCCCATTGACCGAAACGACGTCACTTCACTCAACGGTAACCTCCTCCATCAATCTGCACAAAATCACGAGCAGAGTGCAGCCGAGACTAGAATACAATAAATATATTAAATATCTGGCCCCGCTCCCCTCGCCACGTCTGCACATCCCGACAAAAAGTGTTAATTGATTAAACTAACTAAACCTCTTTAATTTAAGAAATAGTTTAAACTTTTAAAAAAATAAACCGCACAAAATCAAATGACAATAATCCTTCCTCTTTTTATATCCCCGCAAATGTCAGCACACACCAAATCCTCACTCTCTTCTTCCTCACTCCACTCTCCCATGGCGTCGCTTCTCGTTATCCTCCTCCTCATTTCCTTCGCCGCCGGCCATTCAACGGCGTCGAACCCCAAGACCTTCATTTTCCGCGTCGATTCCAACTCCAAACCCTCCGTTTTCCCAACTCACTACCATTGGTACTCCTCTGAGTTCGCCGACCCGCCCCAGATCCTTCACGTCTACGACACCGTCTTCCACGGCTTCTCGGCCGTCTTGGCGCCTGATTACGCTGTCTCGCTCGCGAAGCACCCTTCTATCCTTGCTGTATTCGAGGATCACCGGAGGGAGCTTCACACCACCAGATCCCCTCAATTTCTTGGGCTCAGAAACCAGCAAGGCCTCTGGTCGCAGTCCGACTACGGATCCGACGTCATTATCGGAGTGTTCGACACCGGGGTCTGGCCTGAGCGGAGGTCTTTTCGGACACGAATCTTGGCCCGGTCCCTTCCCGATGGAAAGGGTACTGCGAGGCTGGAGTTAAGTTCACGGCGAAGAACTGTAACAAGAAGTTAATCGGAGCTAGGTTCTTTGTCAAAGGGCATGAAGCCGCAGGGTCAGTGGGGCCCATTGGCGGAATTAACGAGACGGTTGAGTTTAGGTCCCCGAGGGACGCCGACGGCCACGGCACCCACACCGCCTCCACGGCCGCCGGGAGGCACTCGTTTAAGGCGAGCATGGAAGGGTACGCGCTCGGGATTGCGAAAGGAGTCGCGCCCAAGGCAAGGCTGGCGGTTTACAAGGTCTGCTGGAAGGACGCCGGATGTTTAGACTCCGATATCTTGGCCGCGTTTGACGCGGCGGTTAACGACGGCGTCGACGTCATCTCGATCTCCATCGGCGGCGGCGACGGAATATCGTCACCGTACTACCTCGACCCGATAGCGATAGGATCGTACGGCGCCGTTTCCAGGGGTGTTCGTCTCTGCTTCCGCTGGAAACGATGGCCCTAACTCGATGTCGGTGACAAACCTCGCGCCGTGGATTGTGACTGTCGGCGCGGGGACGATCGACCGGAATTTCCCTGCTGAGGTGGTTTTGGGAGATGGGAGGAAGATTTCCGGCGTGTCGCTGTACGCTGGAGCTCCGTTGCAGGGGAAAATGTTTCCGGTGGTTTACCCAGGGAAAACAGGGATTCTCTCTGCTTCTCTGTGTATGGAGAATTCTCTGGACCCTGTTGCCGTCAGAGGGAAAATAGTTGTGTGTGACCGTGGGAGCAGTCCTCGAGTGGCGAAAGGGATGGTGGTGAAGAAAGCAGGCGGAGTCGGGATGATTCTGGCTAACGGAGTTTCTAACGGCGAGGGTTTGGTCGGAGATGCTCATCTTCTCCCGACGTGTGCTATAGGTTCAAATCAGGGTGACGCCGTGAAGAAGTACGTCTCTTCGACTCCCAATCCGACGGCGACGCTGAATTTCCGTGGGACAGTGGTCGGAATCAAGCCGGCCCCCGTGGTCGCTTCGTTCTCCGCCAGAGGACCAAACGGTATGAACCCTGAAATTCTGAAACCCGATTTGATTGCTCCAGGGGTCAACATTCTCGCCGGTTGGACCGACGCTACCGGTCCGACGGGGTTAGCATTGGATACCCGGAAAACCGAGTTCAACATTCTGTCAGGAACCTCAATGGCATGTCCACATGTGAGCGGAGCTGCTGCTCTGCTCAAATCGGCTCACCCGGATTGGTCACCGGCCGCAATTCGGTCAGCGATGATGACGACCGCGAACCGGGTTAATAACATGAACCAACCCATGACCGACGAGGCCACCGGAAAGCCATCGACGGCGTACGATTTCGGAGCAGGGCATGTGAATCTCGACTTAGCTATGGATCCAGGGCTGGTTTACGACATTACGAATGAAGATTACGTGAATTACATGTGTGGAGTTGGGTACAGTCCCAAGGCAATCCAGGTGATCACACGTATTCCGGTGAAATGTCCGGCGAAGAAGGTTATGCCGGAGAATCTGAACTACCCGTCAATGGTCGCTCTGTTCCGAAGCTCGTCTCGTGGATCGACTAGCAAAGCGTTCATCAGAACCGTGACGAATGTAGGTGGAACGAATGCAGTCTACCGATCCAGCGTCGAGGCTCCTAAAGGAGTAAATGTGACGGTGAAGCCGAGGACCCTGTCGTTCGCCGGGGCGGTGAAGAAGAAGAGCTTCATCGTCACGGTCACCACAGACACCCGTCACTTGGTTTTGGACGATACAGGTGCTGTTTTCGGGTCGGTTTCGTGGTCTGATGGGAAGCATTACGTAAGGAGTCCGATTGTTGTGACAGAATTAGACCCACTGTGAAAAGGATCAAAAGAAAGCTCAAGTCTTTCTGGGTTTGAACTATGAAGGGCTCGCTCGATCAAGCTGGCTTTTTGATTGAGTGTGGTGGGGTTTTAGTCTTTTAGACTGTTGAATTATATAGATGAAGAAGTAGACTATGTGTTGCTGTTATTTATCTTTTGTACCCTCTTGGGTTTAGATGATGAATGAAGGTTCTTTGTCTTTGCCTTTTGTTCTTAAGTAGCTTCTTGTGATCTTGTCCATGTCACTGTTGTAATGTATGAACTTCGACAGAGCTTATGTATAAGCATAAAATGACATGGTTTCCCAACTAGGATTTCGTTTCAAATCTTGTTCTTGGTGAAAGCTAGAGATCCAACATATGAGATTAATGATGTCTGGCAATTGCGATGATGCAAGTTCTCCTGGTTTACTGCAGAGATTGCGGGACGTTGGAAGAATGGAATAGTATCACTAGTCTTTGGAGGGACTGTAGATGTGTGATAATTGATATCCCCTCCACACCTAACTTTATGTCGAGGACTTTGGATGTTGATTTTTGTTTAGATTTTTCCGTTGACCTCTCATGCCTTTTGTTCCCTTGCCAATAATCACGGCTGATACCACTGTATTTGCACCGTCACTTCTCCGGTGAGTTTCCCGTCAAACTTAACGGTTCGGCCATATCAACTCAGAACTAGCGCCATCCGATCCCCCCTTTGTTAATTTTGCTGTAACTTTCAACTCAATTTATCGAAAGTATTGGTCGTTGTCCCTGTTGTTCTGTCTGCCTCCTGTGCTTCCAAGGATTAAAATTAATGTAGATGGGGCGGTGTCACTTAGGGTTGGTTTTTTTCGAAATATAGGTAGGAGACTATTGCGAGGGTGTGGCACGGACCTATTCGAGACTCATCGACCCCTATGTTTTGAAGTTTCCAAGGGTCGAGATGCTTGCGGGCGGTGCTTCTGACAGGGCCAGTGGCAAAGTGAACATTGAATGAAACGCGGAACTGGTAATATCCCGACTTTCCCTGGTGACTATCCCGTCAAATAGTGGGGGTTATTGAAACAGGGACTCAAATGAGTGATGATGATGTTGTTGTCCCAATTAGTAGTTGGCCATTATTTCGGTGGTTAATTAAAATAAAGACTAGTCGTAATTAAACAAGGGACAAAACCAACAAAAAAGGACTGAACACGACTTTGAAAGATTATCTCTTTCTTTGTATCCTTTATGGAATTGTTTTTGTCACTATTTGGATCCCTCTAATGCCCTTCTTATAAGTAAAAACTTCGATTCCTAACTTAAATTGAAAGAGATGGGTTTGGTTTGGACCCCTCCATGAATGATCTTACTACTAATTAAAAAGCCACCGGTCCCCTTCCTTTGATAAATCAAGGAAGAAGTAGAAGATAGGTGTAAAAGAAAACAAACCCACATAAAAGAAATTGGCCCCATCTTTGTCTTTCTTTTCAAACCATTTCATTTCTTGCTTTAACTAGATCATCATTCAAGGTTGTAAATGGTATTAAGTTGTTGTGCATCTTGACACATTTTGGTTTAAATTTTGATATCCATCGGATTATTCGAAAGTCGATAGACTTGCAAAAGTTCAAAACAGAACGAGTGTTTCGTTACGATATCATTTTTCACCCTCCGTAGATATTGAGGGATACAAGGATTCACAAATGTTGATTAACCTGTTGTGATTCGCGTACCATGATGATTAAAAGTAAATGAGAAATCAGTCGCATGATTCCATTTCATCATATGATATGCTGGCTTTTTTCTTACACAGTTTCGGAGTGAAAAGAGGAGAGAAACAACTGGTGAGTGTCACATGAGGAAAAGGGCAAAACTTTGGTAGCCCACCACCATGATTAGACTGGGAGACACGATGATCTGGCTAATTTTCCTATTTCAGATAAAAGAAACGTACATGAATTAATAAATTGCCTGTTTCTTTTGGCTTCTGGCTTTGATAGGAATGGCTACTAAAGTAATCTGCAGCCACAAAAGCTATTTGAACCCAGAAAGCTTTTGCTTTCAAGTTACTCACACTTCCTGAGATTCCTGTTACCAGTGGCTTTGAGTCTCTTTCACGACTTTAATTTCGAAACTATTGAACCCGAATCATAGCTGAAATTATACCATTCAACAATGCTTCTCACCAATCAGTACATTTCTGCCGGTCTTCCAAATATCGGTTGATCCATAATATACATACCAAATAACATAATCTAATATCCTCCAACTTTCGAGAAACACTCTCTCCTTTTTTGGGTGTAAATTTTGATATCCGACCCACTGGCCGACTAATCCAGTCGAGGATGGTCCCGGGGTTAAGGTTTTACTCCTCTGCCAACGTTGTTGTGGGGGACGAATCTCGGTTCGCCCTTCCAAGTCGGAAATTTTGACACCACTACATCAACGGTTCATTTGGTAAATGAGAACATGAATTATTATTGAATGAATAGTGTTTGGTTCTCTTATAATAGTTTTATTTTGAGTTTATTAGGACTTTTTATTTTGAGTTTATGAGGACTTTATTTTAAGCTCACATATTACCATTTATGAGACATTGTGGTATTTTCCATTTTTTAATTGACATGACACTTAAATTGTGTCACACTTTCATTTTGTTTATATGTTTCCTTTAACAAATACCATCTATACAAGAAAAACATGAATTATTATTGAATGAATATTGTTTGGTTCTCTTATTGGAGCTTTATTTTGAGTTTATTAAGATTTTTATTTTTGTTTAGGAGGAATTTATTTAAACTCATATATATTCTTTATGGATCTTATGGTATTTTTTATTCTTCAATTAAAATGATTTAAATTACCTCACGCTTTCATTTTACTTATACGTTTCCTATAACAACCTATAACAACAACAAAAATTATTTATCTTTATTTATTTTTTAAAACTTTCAACAACATCATAGAATAATTCTAATTTTTTCTAATTTCAAAACTCTATACCACACTACCCTAATGTAATGTATGCGGTGCAGAGATCCTCTGTGAATGTGATGACAATCTCTTTGCTGTATCAGAGAAAATGACAGATGATTCCTTTGATTTAGTGGTGCACATTGGTGGGCATATGTCTCAGTGGCTGTTTGACACCAAGGGCATCGAATTTTGGCCATATCCCTCTTACTAAATCCCATCTTCGATCACTCAACTTGTCGCAAGTTGACTACTGTATGTAATTCTTGACAAAGTTGAACCGATAAGACATAACAAAATAACAATACAGTCATGCCGACTTGATTTTCTGTACAGATGCTTTTGTTCTTATCCCAAATACACGAATTATTGGCCGTGACTCAACCACAGTCATAATGTGTACCTTTCACAAGGCTGAAACCAGGTTCCTTCATGAATCTTTTGTCCTGAATGCTCAACCTCAATGCTTCAGCATCTTCAAACCTCCCTACTGATGCATACGCATTCGACAGGGGCAAAACATTTTCACCCAATTCCTGCTCCATCGATACATTCTTTGCAGCTTGCTCCGCTACCTGCAGATTACCATGAACAGCACATCCACCAAGTCAAGTTTTCCAGACATTTGGACTCACTCCTTCGGGGAGCTTTGCAGACCCGAAATGCTCTTGCTTTGGGTTCACTTTTTTATCCTCCACCATTTTATTGAATATGTTAACACCATCAGCTACCAATCCTGAATGACTGCAAGCATTCAGAACAGCCAAGTAAGTTCTGCTGTCAGGGTCTGCGTTTCCCTTCATCATATCACGGTAAATCCGAACAGCGAATTCTCCACAGCCATTAACACCATATCCGGATATGATGGCATTCCATGACGCTACATTACGAAGAGAACACATGTCCTGGAAGGCAATATTAGCGAGATCGACATTCCCCATCTCGAATATGCTGATATTAGACTATTTGAAGCTAACACATGGTGCGCATATCCCGTTTTGAAGGCATGGCAATGAAGCTGCTGGCAGAACTCCAAAGCAGCAATCTCGCCACAAGCAATTATACAACTGAGCAATGATGCAGAATCTAGGGAATAATTTTGCTCGCATCTGGCCTTGCTCATCAGATCCAAAGCAGCTTTTGCGTGACCATTGTTCGTGAGTCCAGAAATCATAGCTGTCCATGTAACTGGACTCTTGTCAGGCGTTTGATGAAAAACTGTTCTTGATGAATCAAGATCGCCATTCTTCAGGTACATTGTAATGAGTGAATTTGTAACAGGAAGCTGCGACATACACCCATGACGATAGCCAGAGCATGGATTTCCTTTCCCAAATTCACTTGACCTAAAACACCAGAAGCCAAGATAAGATGCACTATTACTAATGCATCAACATTGACCCCATTGCTCCTCATATCAATGTAGAGTCTTAGAGCTCCAGAAGCATCTTCAAGGTCAACCAATAAACCCATCATTGTGGACCAACTGATAATATCTTTACATTCCATTTCCTGAAAAGCTTTCCCAGCTGCAGTTATGTCCAAGAAACTTGAGTACGTGCCAATGACTGCATTTTTCACAGGAGAATCCAATTCAATCCCGAGCTTAATGACTAGACCATTAAAAGAATCAGCAAGCATCCTAAACCCTAAACCAACACAACCCCTCATAAGAGTCAACATAATAGACGAACTTGGCACAAAACCACCCTTCCTGAACTTTTCAAAAAGCTCAAAGCTTTCGGTGTATAGCCCATTGGCAACAAATCCTGCCATAACAGTATTGCACGGAACCAAATCCAAACTCTTCATTTCCCCAAACACTTTATAACAATCCAACACATCCCCACATTTCGCATACATGTTAATCGCGGCCGTCGCAACGAACAAATCAGACTGCAACCCACTTTTCACAACAACCCCATGGACATACCTGCCAAGCTTCAAGTCACCAAAACCAGCAGCACAGACAAGAACGCCCACCATAGAGAAAGAATTAGGAACCAAACCGGAGTGACGCATCCGGGAGAACATGTTCATCGATTTCACGTGAAACCCGTTAATGGCTAGCCGTGAATAACAATGGACCAGGATACTATGTTTCGGTCGGACATTTCATCGAACAGCTTCTCCGCATCAGAAACTCTTCCCGATTTGAAATGCAAGCTCAAGAGATTGGTCGAATTAAGTACTTCATGGCGGGGAGCTTGAATCCGGGATGACGTGGAGAAGTAGCGGGGAATGGAAAGAGTAAATGGGTAGTTTTGAACAAGCTTTGAAATTGAGTTCATGAGAAGAAATCTGGTGCATCGTTTACGGTTAGCTTTTCGGTTGAAATTACCGCGCTGCAGACTGCAAAAAAAAGGCGGGTATCCGTCTATCCCATGTAAAATATAAAGTTTTTGTGTCTTGTGAAATTGAGGCCCATATTAGATGTGTGGGTTTGTATGGACGGTGGGCTAATGGAAATTGACATCATGTCATCCAACAATGGGCCTATGGGCCTGAAAGTAATGTTTCAAAGTTTTTTTTAGTTGGTGATATTAGTCCTGATATATTATAGATAGAAAATTAAAAACAAAAAATATAGACATGAAAATTTAAAGAACGTATAAGCATGGCGGTAATAAAGAATTTAATATGTCATTTTACGTAATTATTCCATCACAAAATGTGCTTGATGTATGGATTGTTTAACAATTTAACAACTTATGAGAAAAACTATGATATATGTCGTGAGCGGTTGACAGTGCATTATAATATTTTTGTTTTGAGGTGTTTGGTGTAGATAAGTTTTAATTATACTTAAAAGAATATATCTCAAATGAACACTATATTCACTACTTCTTGATAACTATTTGTTGGTGGTAACCAATGTTTAAGATTATTGGCGGAGTTAGAAAATTGGATAAAGAGGTATGAAACTCTTATCTAATAATTAATTTTATTCGGTATTTTTTTAGTGTTGAACAAAATATTTTTGTAACTTCATTTGACTTTTATTTGAAGAGTTTAACATTGTGAAACTTCGATTTTTTCAAATTTCCTACATACATGTTAGACATTAGCCCATTTGAAAGTTTTCAATTTTATGACAAAATGGTAGATTTCCACAGGGTTAGTTAACTCGTGGAAATGGATCATTTTGACATAAAATTTTAAAATTTTAAAATTGGCTAATATTTGACATGCATGTTGAAGATGGCTAAAAAATCATGTTTAAATAATGGTTAAATAAAGTTAAAAATTAATTTTACACGGTATTTTGTTAGTGTTGAACAAAATATTTTTTTAACTTTATTTGACTATTATTTGAAGGGCTTGGCATGGTGAAACCTCGATTTATTTGTCATTCCCAACATGCATGCCAAATATTAGACCGTTTGAAATTTTTTAATTTTCATGTCAAAATGGAGGATTTCCAAAGAGGTTAGTAACTATGAAAACGGGCCATTTTGACATAAAATTTCAAAATTTTCAAATTGGCTAATATTTGACATGTAAGTTAGAGATGACTAAAAAATCAAGTTTCATTATTGTACCTCTATAAATAATGATCAAATAAAGTTAAAAATTAACTTTTTCATGGTGTTTTGTTAGTGTTGAACAAAATATTGTTTTAACTTCATTTGACTATTATTTGAAGGGCTTAACTTAGTGAAACTTTGATTTTTGGTCATTCCCAACATGCATGCCAAATATTAGTGAATTTTAAAAATTTCAATTTTCACATCAAAATGATCAATTTTCAAAGGGGTTGACATATGGAAATGGGCTATTTTGACATGAAAATTTTAAAATTTTCTTATCGGCTAATATTTAACATGGAAGTTGGAGATGGCTAAAAAATCATGTTTCATTATGGTACCTTTATAAATAATGGTAAAATGAAGTTAAAAACCAATTTTACTCGGTGTTTTGTTAGTGTTGAACAAAATATTTTTGTAACTGCATTTGACTTTTATTTGAAGGATTTCACATCGTGAAACCTCAATATTTTGAAATTTCCTACATGCATGTCAAACATTAGCCCATTTGAAATTTTTCAATTTTATGTCAAAATGGTAGATTTTCAAAGGGTTAGTTAACTTATGGGAATGGATCATTTTGACATAAAATTAAATTTTTTTCAAATTAGCTAATATTTGACATGCGTAAGTTGGAGATGGCTAAAAATCATGTTTCATTATGGTATCTCTTTAAATAATGGTCGAAAGAAGATAAAAACAAATTTTACTTGTGTTATGTTAATGTTGAACAAAATATTTTTTAGCTTCATTTGACTATTATTTGAAGGGTTTAACATGGTGAAACCTCAAATTTGGTCATTCCCAACATACATGTCAAATACTTGCCGTTTGAAAATTTGAAAATTTTCACGTCAAAATGGTTGATTTCGAAAGGGGTTAACCTATGGAAATGGGCAATTTTGACCTTAAAATTTTAAAGTTTGTTAATATTTTACATGCATATCTCATATGGCTAAAAAATAATGTTTAATTATGGTACCTCTATACATAATGGTTAAATTAAGTTAAAAATCAATTTCACTCGGTGTTACGTTAGTGTTGAACAAAATATTTTTTAGCTTCATTGGACTATTATTTGAAGGGATTAACATGGTGAAATCTCTATTTTTGGTCATTCCCAACATACATGTGAAATAATAGCCCGTTTGAAAATTTAAAAATTTTCACGTCAAAATGGTTGATTTCGAAAGGGTATACATGGAAATGGGCCATTTTGACCTTAAAATTTTAAAATTTTAAAATTGGTTAATATTTTACATGCATATCTCATCTCAGTTGGCTAAAAAATCATGTTTAATTATAGTACTCTTCTACATATATAATGGTCAAATTAAGTTAAAAATCAATTTTACTCGGTGTTATGTTAGTGTTGACAAAAATATTTCTTAGCTTCATTTGACTATTATTTGAAGGGTTTAACATGGTGAAACCTCGATTTTTGGCCATTCCCAACATACGTGTCAAATAATAGCCCATTTGAAAATTTTCACTTCGAAATGGTTGATTTCGTAAGGGGTTAACCTATGGGAATTGGCCATTGACCTAAAAATTTCAAAAATTTCAAATTGGTTTATAAATAATCCTCAAATGAATTTAAAAATTAACTTTACTAAGTGTTATGTTCCTATTGAACAAAATATATATTTTTAACTTCATATGACTATTATTTGAATGGTTTAACATTGTGAAATCTCGATTATTTATTATTTCGACATGCATGCCAAAAATTAGCCCATTTGAAAATTTTCAATTTTCATGTCAAAATAATCGATTTCCAAAGGGGTTAACCTGTGGAAATGAGCCATTTTGACATAAAATTTCAAAAATTTTAAATTTTCTAATATTTGACATGCATGTTAGAAATGGCTGAAAATCATGCTTCATTATTGTACCACTATAAATAATGGTCAAATAAAGTTAAAAATTAACTTTTTCACGATGTTTTGTTAGTGTTGAACAAAATATTGTTTTAACTTTATTTGACTATGATTTGAAGGGCTTAACTTAGTGAAACCTCGATTTTTTGTCATTCCCAAACATGCATGCCAAATATTAGTCAGTTTAAAAAAATTCAATTTTTACGTCAAAATTATCCATTTCCAAATGGGTTGACTTATGGACATGGACTATTTTGACATGAAAATTTTAAAATTTTAAAATTGGCCAATATTTAACATGGAAATTGGCTAAAAAATCATGTTTCATTATGGTACCTCTCTAAATAATGGTAAAATAAAGTTAAAAATTAATTTTACTTTGTGTTTTGTTAGTGTGTTTTGTTAGTGTTGAACAAATATTTTTGTAACTTCATTTGACTTTTATTTGAAGGGGTTAACATCGTGAAACCTCAATTTTTTTAAATTTCCTATGTGCATGTCAAACATTAACCCATTTGAAAACTTTCAATTTTATGTCAAAATGGTAGATTTCCACAGGGGTTAGTTAACTTATGAAAATGGATCATTTTGACATAAAATTTCAAAATTTTAAAATTGGCTAATATTTGACATGCATGTTGGAGATGGCTAAAAAATCTTGTTTCATTATGGTACCTCTTTAAATAATGGTCAAATGAAGTTAAAAGGAAATTTTACTCGGTGATATGTTAGGGTTGAAAAAAATAATTTTTAGCTTCATTTGACTATTATTTGAAGAGCATAACATGGTGCAACCTCGATTTTTGGCCATTCCCAACATACATGTCAAATAATAGCCCGTTTGAAAATTTGAAATTTTCACATGAAAATGGTTGATTTCGAAAGGGGTTAACCTCTGGAGATGGGCCATTTTGAGCTAAAAATTTCAAAAATTTGAAATTGGTTAATATTTTACATGCATATCTCGATGGCTAAAAAATAATATTTAATTATGATACCTCTATACATAATGGTCAAATTAAGTTAAAAAGAAATTTTACTCGATGTTACGTTATTGTTGAACAAAATATTTTTTAGCTTCATTGGACTATTATTTGAAGGGTTTAACACGGTGAAATCTCTATTTTTGGTCATTTCCAACATACATGTCAAATAATAGCCGTTTGAAAATTTAAAAATTTTCACGTCAAAATGGTTGATTTCGAAAGGGGTTAACCTATGGAGATGGACCATTTTGAGCTAAAAATTTCAAAATTTTCAGATTGGTTAATAGTTTACATGCATATCTCAGATGGCTAAAAAATAATGTTTAATTATGGTACCTCTATACATAATGGTCAAATTAAGTTAAAAATTAATTTTACTCGGTGTTATGTTAGTGTTGAACAAAATATTTTTTAGCTTCATTAGACTATTATTTGAAGGGCTTAACATGGCGAAAGCTCTATTTTTGGTCATTTCCAACATACATGTCAAATAATAGCCCGTTTGAAATTTTGAAAATTTTCACGTCAGAATGGTTGATTTTGAAAGGGGTCGAACTATGGAGATGAGCCATTTGGAGCTAAAAATTTCAAAATTTTTCAAATTGCTTAATATTTTACATGCATATCTTAGATGGCTAAAAATCATGTTTAATTATGGTACCTCTATACATAATGGTCAAATTAAGTTAAAACTCAATATTACTCGGTGTTATGTTAGTGTTGAGCTAAATATATTTTTAACTTCATATGACTACTATTTGAAAGGGTTAACATGGTGAAACCTCTATTTTTTATTATTCCCAACATGCATGCCAAATATTAGCCCATTTGAAAAAACATTCATGTTTAAATGGTCAATTTCCAAAGGGGTTAACCTATGAGATGAGATGAGCCATTTTGATATAAAATTTTTAAAATTTTCAAATTGCCTAATATTTCACATGCATGTTTGAGATGGCTAAAAATTTATGTTTCATTATGGTATCTCTACAAATAATGGTCAAATGAAGTTAAAAATAAATTTTACTTAGTGCTATGTTAGTGTTGAACAAAATATTTTTTTAAACTTTATTTGACTATTATTTGAAGGGTTTAATATGGTGAAACCTCGATTTTTGGTTATTCACAACATGTATGTTAGATATTAGCTCATTTGAAATTTTTTAATTTTCATGTCAAAATGATCGATTGTCAAAGCGGTTAACCTATGGAAATAGGTGATTTTAACATAAAATTTCAAAAAAAATAAATTTGCTAATATTTGACATGCATGTTTGAGATGGCTAAAAATCATGTTTCATTATGTTACATTTATAAATAATGGTTAAATGAAGTTAAAATCAATTTTACTCTATGTTATATTAGTGTTGAACAAAATATTTTTTTAAGTTCATTTGACTATTATTTGAAAGGCATTAATATGGCGAAACCTTGATTTTTTGTCATTCCCAACATGAATGTCAAATATTAGCCCATTTGAAAATTTTCAATTTTTATATCAATATAGTCGATCACCAAAGTAGGTTAACCTATAGGAATGAGCCATTTTGACACAAAAAATTCAAAATTTTAAAATAGCTAATATTTCATAGATGGCTAAAAATTCACGTTTCAAGATGTCTAAGTGACTACTCCTTTATTAATAGCTCCACCAAAAATGATTTCATATTCTTTTAAGTTTAAAAAAATATCCATCATCAACAATAGACAACATATCACAAAATATATCTCATTTTTATAGGGTGTATTCTCCCCTCGTAATTAATTATTAGTGAATAAGGTGAGTAGCGAGATGATTTTGCATTTTAATTTGCACAAAAATCATATGAAAATATGTCAAGATCCAATTTAAAATTAGAATTTCTAGAAACCAAAGCCCGAGGGCCAAGATTCTACAAATGGTCGGCTCAGTGTATAAAATAGCGCGAAGGAATCAAACCGAGTTCACCAAAACAAAAACCAAAAAGATTAAAATAATCCAAAACCCGTCTGACCGACGAGGGCAGCGGTTACAAGGTGGAGTAATCTCAGCACGCCACGTGTATCTCCTTCACCGTTTCCCACTAAATCGGCAAATCCCACACACGGTTTCTCATTTTTTCTTCAACCGTAAGAATTCCTTTCCCTCCAATCTTCATCTTAAAAGCCCTCCACACAACTCAACCAATCTTCCAAAGGTCGAACCTCCGTCCCCCTAAAAATGGCGTCTCCCTACCAGAAACCCCTCTACCCAGAAGTCTATTACTCAAACCCAGAAAAACCCACTTCTTCCTCCTCCTCCGCACCATCTCTTTACCCGACAATCGACCCCTCGGATTTCGTCGATAACCCCTTCGCCACCGATAACGGCGCCGCCGCCGCTTCCGCGCCTCCTCCCCGCGAGGAGGTCCTGATAAGAATCCCAGGAGCAATAGTCCACATGATCGAGAAAGACTACAGCGTGGAGCTCGCCAGCGGCGACTTACAAATCGTCACTCTCAAGCAAGGCGAAACCTTCGTTGCGGCATTTTGTCGAATAGGTGGCGAGCACGACCACATCCAGTGGCCGCTGGCGAAAGACGAGGCAGCAGTGAAGCTCGATGAGTCCCATTACTTCTTCACGCTCAGGGTACAGGAAGCGAACCAATTGGAGCTGTTGAATTACGGCGTGACCTTCGCGTCGAAAGGTCAGGAGGGGTTGTTGAATAGGTTTGATCAGGTGCTGGAGAGCTTCAGCGCGTTCTCGGTTCAGAAAGTGAAGGAGAAAGGAGAGGTTCTCGATGGGAATGTGGCTAGGGAGACTACAGCGGAGGAGTTTGGTAAAGAAGGGAAGAAGAAGGAGATGATGAAGGAGAGTTCTGCTGCTTATTGGACTGTTTTAGCTCCTAATGTTGAGGATTACAGCAGCTCATTGGCTAGGATGATTGCTTCTGGATCGGGGCATGTGATTAAGGGGATCTTGTGGTGTGGGGATGTGACTACTGATAGGTTGAAGTGGGGGAATGGGTTTTTGATGAAGAGGATCAAGAAGGGTGAAAATGCTGAAGTCAGTCCTGCTACATTGAGAAGAATCAAAAGGTTTGGTCTTTTTTCAGTAATTTTTTCTTTTGAATTCTTAGTTGATGATGCTTTATTTGGATAGCCAGTCTACTTAAGTGGTAGATGGATATTAATTGAAGTTAAGTTTGACCTGAGGTACCTAGACTAAAGTTTAAGATTTTGATGCTGATCTTCAGTTGGTTAGATGTTAGTATAGGCTATGTGGTTATGAACTCTGCAATTTCTTAGTCATACCGGTTGAACCATGCATTGAAAATGATATAGGTATTATTTAATTAGATGATGATGCTAAATCATTGAGTCGATTTTGGTTAGATGAGAATGTGATTTCTCCATATTTGGTGAACGTTTATACAGCATTAGTATGTGATTGACGACACACTGATATTTGCAGAGCCAAGAGACTGACTAAAATGTCCGAGAAAGTGGCGGTTGGGATCCTCTCCGGAGCAGTCAAAGTTTCTGGATCCCTGGCAAGTCCTTTTGTGAACTCGAAAGCTGGAAAGAAATTCTTCGGCATTTTGCCTGGAGAACTCATCCTTGCTTCCTTGGATGGATTCAGTAAGTAACTTTAATTTTGAATCGAAGCAGCATGCATTTATTTGATTCGCGCTTCGTCCATCTAATTTACCAATGCCTGTTCATGATTGGTGCAGACAAGATTTGCGATGCATTTGAACATGCTGGAAAGAATGTCATGTCAACCTCGTCAGAAGTGACAACCGGTCTCGTCTCACACAAGTATGGAGAGGAAGCTGGAAAGGCGACGAACGAAGGGCTTGACGCTGCAGGGTACGCGATAGGGACTGCCTGGGCTGTAATGAAGTTAAGGAAGGCTTTAAACCCAAAGAGTGCGTTGAAGCCATCATCTATAGCAAAGGCAGCTGCAAAGGCAAGTGCTGCTGATCTGAAATCCAAGTCCACGAAGTAAATCACACATAAAATGACTTGTTTTGGGTTTGCCTTCCACAAAATCTCTGCTTTTGTTCTTTGTATGTAACCTATTGGCCGATTGACTACTAGTGTTTGAAATGGATTAAATGTTGAATCTCCATGATCAGCTCCGGACTCTTATATTTCAACATTCAACCTTATAATTAGTCAGTCCTCATCATCAATGGTCAATAAAAAATCTTGAAATCTGTTGTCACAGCAGAGTCGTCATCGATAATCGTTGTAAATCTTGTAATGCACATGCTCCTCTTCTTATTGATCATCATCAATTGTTTCACTTTCCTCGTCCTCGCACATTACATGGCCATCTTCACTAATCGGTAACAAAGCTTGAAATCCGTTATCGCAGCAGAAAGCATCGTACGGTCGCCGTCGATGATCACCGTAAATCTTGTAATGCACATGCTCCTCCTCTCCTTCTTGATCATCATCAATTGTTTCACCTTTCATCGTCTCTCATGTTTTCGCCGGGAACAGTATTCTCGCACATTACATCGCCAGACACATCGGTTTTAGACTTTGGTGGATACGATGAGGCCTGGGAGGCATATACCACGACGATGGCTTCCCAAGGCGGCGCGTGGATTTTGGGATCGGTTATCGATGGACCTCCAGTGCTTGGATGCTTTCAGTTGGCAATAGATCTCAAGGTGTTCCCGGCGGCGATCCTCTCCGCTATCTCTTTTGCAAGGGTGTAGTAATCCATCATATGCCGTTACGAGATAGGATTTAAGTTCAGGGGTGTCGATAAGACGATAATGTATTGCACTAAATTTGAATAGAAATTGTGTACATCAAGTACTTATGTGACGAATCTATTTTTTATACAATTAGATGAATCCAATTTTAAACATTAATTTAAAAAAAGAATAGAAAAAAATTTATCAAACAAATCCCAACGTTAGGTCTTGAAGGCAAAAAGGTGTGGTCCAAATAAATTTGTCCAAAGCTCTTTAGCAGCTCGGCAATAAGTAGGATATGTAGAATTGATTCATCCTCTTGATTACAGATAGTGCACATTGTGATATAAAAATATGTCGTTTTACGTGTTTAAAACTTGTCATCGACTTATTGTAAACTAAAAATAATTTACACTACGTCGCAAAAAGTGTTATCGTATCAGCTATATAATAAATAGTATATATGTGACATAGAGTTAATATAAACATTTAGATTAAATATAACATAAGAGTTTACTAATCATCATCTCAATTAAAGAGCTGAATTTCTCAAATGTCAAAAGGGCCGTTCAAAGGACGAACGAAACGAGTTTGAAAAATTTAACAGAGTGATTATCTAGACTGAATTGTGTCCATCTCGAAGTTCATTGACTAAATTGCATTAGGCCATATTTGAAAGTTGAAACTATCCTTGTAAATTGAAAGAGATTGTAGGACTTGGTTGAGTACAAATTAAAGAAAAGGATGGCAAATGAAATTTCCAACCTCCGATTGTGTCTCTTTTCTTCTTCTCTCTGAAAAGCTCGGTTTCGTCAAACACTTCACGTTAATCATTGTCAAATTTGGGGGCGAAATTGTAGAACTAGGGTTTCGTATAATCGGGGGAAAAGGCAGAAGGAGCTTAAATCACGGCCTGAATCCGACGATGGGAGGTCCCAAAGCTGCGATTGAAGTGGCGAAGACGGTCATCGAGGTGGCTGACGCGGCATGGACTGCCATGGAGTTCGGCCATCACCACCTCCATCACCATGACGATCACAAGGCCGCCGCGGAACCGCTGTCTTTAGATGAAGAGATGGAGTGCGTAAGATCCGAGAATCGGCGGTTGAAGAGTTTACTCGAGCACAATCTCAAACTCCTTCAGAATCTGGCTGACTCGCCTCGACTGATGAACGATTGCCCTCCTGATGTGAGTACTAAAGATGTTTTTTTTGTCTTATCATGAGTCTAATGAATTGTTCAAAATTTGATCTTCTCTATAACGAAGAGGAATATGCTTGATCGTTTGTTTGCTTTTCTTACTGCTCCAGAATCTGAATTTTACGAATTCCTTATATTTTGATGATCATGATATGCATATGAAATTAGGCTTTAGCTATTACTGGCAATAGTTATATCACCTTCATGAGATGATATGGGATAATGGGTATAGAGGATGATGTATAAGCTGTAATGTATTTGCTCTTCATAATCTGCAGCTATATGCTCGCCTTGCTACTACTGTGGATTCTGAAAAATTCTTGGGTCAACTTAAAACCCTTCAAGAGGAATCCAGAAATGGAGTTACCCCTGGTTTCCCTTTCAAGGAGCCCTCAGGTATTAAATGTGCCTTCTTGTTGTCATTCCAGCTTTCTGTTTCAGTATATTTCATGATCTAATAACTTCGTTATCCATGCTGAGTGGCGTTCCTGGTTCCTTTGTTCAGGCGATGACTTAGAAGTTCTAATCAAGATTGACCAAGAAGAGCCTAGTCGGTGGGTATGGGTTACGGAAGAAATGGTTCATGGCAATGTTGAGGAATATAGTGGGATTGATAACGAGTCTTACGTCGTTATCAACGAGAATCAGGTGATTGATGCTGTAGCTACCTTTATGGCTAAGTGCATCACTGCAAACCCAAAATCTCAGGTATTTACCTGGATACTACTGAGCTGGCTAGCAAGGTAACTCTTTGTTGGTTTATGAAGTGCTGCTTCTTACATAATGCTCTGTTTTGAATTGCAGAAGCTTTCTCCTGAGGAGCTCCAGAAAGGTAGCTTACTAGCTAACCCCAATTAGATGTATTAAAGTGCATTTGAAATCTAATCATTTTACTATTCCTACTGGAAATCTAATAGAACTAATCCAGTGTATTGATGGCTAATCTGTTTTCATTGTTGATATTATTCTGCGTGATTTAACTTGTATCAAGTCAAGAGCTTCATGTCTCCAAACCTAGATCACCCGATATCAGTTTTCCGTTGATTTGTTCTTGGCTAGGAAATAGTTTTGCCTATTGTCGATGAAATATTCGTATCATAAGCTAAGCTTGTTAATTTGCAGCCCTCACGGAAGCTTTGTCTGGTGGATCTAGCAAGTTCGAGAGGGCAATTGGTATTTGGCATGCTGGTCAGCTGTTTTACGCACTTTCTACGTGGGGACTTGCATTGGTTGGGTGAGTATTTTGCTTTGCTTAGTTCAGATGTGTTTGATTTAATCAAAAGCACATACCAAGGCTAGAAAACTCATAAATACGGCTGACAAAATTTAGCCTACCTTTGGGACACATTTGCCCAGGATTGTTTGGTTCTAGCTTTGTCCTCTGACTATCATATCGCTCACTCACATCCAAATACGTTTGGTTGCAGGCTGTACAGGACTCGTGCTGTGCTGAAAGTTGCAGCCATGGGAATTCACTCTACCAGCAAAGTCGTCCTCCGAGCTCTTTGAAGGTTGAAGATTTGTAGTTTTATGAAAAACTTGCTCGGTGATGTGACTTTGCTTTGTGTGGTTTTGCAAGCTCCTCCCCAGTGTACATATTCTCTGTAACTAGGGTTTCTGGGGGCAGTGAATGTTGGAAACATTTAATTTCATTGTTTGATTTGACATACACAAGTGATCGCTGTATTTAATCTGTAAATAATGGTTTGATTATATCACGTTTAATGATCCAATAGCAGATGACCCGTCGTATATGAATGATGACACGATCAAAGACATAAAGTACAATGAAGTCTGCTGTTTGCTCGTGGAAAAAAAACATGTTGATGTAGTTTCTTGAAGTTACTTTGAATCAGACAAGGTTGATCATTACACAGTTGCTCTCCGTTTTAAACGAAGACCGAGTTTTGCCAAAGAACACATCCACCTTCCGAGTAGTTAATTTAGCAGATTTCTTGCTCTAATTGTACGTACAATTCTGCATCACAATTAGATATAAATACAAGATGAGATGAACCTGGAAAATGAATACCGAACTTGTTGCAGCCAGAAGACGTACTTTTGTCAAAGCTTCTAGCCAACCAAAGAGTTACATTTCGGGGGCTTTTCTCTTGCGATCTGAGGCAATGGAAGCATCTGTCTGGGCCTGACCAAATACTGATCTGTTCTTACATCAATGGTAAAAAGAGATTATAAAATGGACAACCCAGATGCAAGGGAAATGGATACTGACGAATTTCTTTCTATTTTTCCCGGCATGACAAAGAAAGGTGAGAGTACTTGCCTGCATGTAGAACATTTCTGGTGATGCTTACAGTAAATGGACAAGCAAACAGAACATACATAAGCAAAAGCATCTGCAGTACACAGAACAATCAGTCGAGTCAACTGCTAACCAAAATCAACGAGGCAGACAAAGGCAAGACTTTAAAGTTTACAAGCAAGTTAGTCTGTGACTTACGAGGCACGGAAATCTACACCAGCTGGCCTTGGCAGTTGTAAGAACTCTCACGAGTGCAAATCAACTGCAAATACAGTCTGCATATATCATGAGAATGAATCATCTTCACAAACAAAGTACTTGGTCAAACTATAGATAAAAGTCAATGTGGTGTTCAAAGGTCACTTAATGTTAGAGATGGGAATAATTTTCGACATGCCTTTTGCTATCAGGGAGTAAAATATACAAGTTGGTAAGAGAGGAGAGGTTAAATACCACTAAGTACTGGAACAGCCCATCCAAATGTTGGGGCTTAACATATACACCACCAGTGATGAAAGAAGCCTATTACACAAATGTTACAATCATAAATCAATAACTGATGATTACAAGTTACATCATCGAAACAACATATAATCCACAAGGGTTCACTGCCTGCTGTAAGAAAGCAGAATTATGAGAACCTACGAAACAACAATCTATCGGCACTTGCAGCAAGTTAATGTACACTATTAAACTTCGTACGGAGTAATAAAAAGAAGAGAATTCTGAGTTAACTCAAGCAACAACTGTGACCTAGTACCATTGAGCGCTGGCGGAGAAGATTGCATTCATCACTGACACATATCTGGGAAGACGACAAAAAAAAAGTTAAAGAGTGCAACCCAAAGGAAAAGCCGACACAACTAATTTGGACACAACACGCACTGTTCAGATCCATCGGTAGATCCCTGTAAACACATAATCTGCCCTTGTCTGTCAGTACCATACATGAAAAAGTGAAATGCAGATCGAAAATTCTAAGCTTAGATGCAAACAAGACGATGAGTAATTAGGATGCTGATCACTCACTCGAGGCTTTGGATGGAGCGGCCCTGATCGGAAAACCCTTTGTATATCTAGCCGTAATGTTAAGTTAAATCAAATCAGCATGATGTAGAACCATACTGGAGATTGAACCAATATAAATGTTTACATACAAAAGAACTGTTACAAAATTGACCAGATATCAAAATGTTCATCACAATGTTATGAAAAGCAAACATCAAACCAATTCAGGATACAACAAAGGGCCATGGACAGTGACCCAGGTAGCAACGAAGACACCCTCTTCTCGGGGGAATCATCCTGCTTCGCCACCTCATCCTTGCTCACAAACTCCGCCAGTCTCTGCAACAAAACAGTGTAAAACGCAGGCGATTCTCCATTCCCGGAGACCAGCTGATCCAATCCAAGGACGAGTCATAAACATAGTCACAGGAATTATGCCCCATCGCAATGACCACGATCTGGTTCAGCTGATTCAGAAGCACCACGGAATTAAGAAATGCCAACATCTGCCAGAAAACAAAATCCGTCAATCAAAAGTGGAACTGTACCGAAGAAAAAGGTTAGGGGTTTTCGGGAACGAGAGATTCTTACATGGGAGAGGAACTGGTGGAGAGATAGAGAAGGTGACGTGCTCCAGAAGAACGGATTGGTGTCTATCAGCACCACCACCAGGCTAACATCATCTGCAAATTTATCGTTCTATCAGAATATTGACGAACAGAAAACTACAAATGGCGTAAGATTGACAGTCGAAAATACGTGTGCTAAAACAGAGAAGCGAAAACTGAGGTTTGTAGCGAGGGATGCGTTGTCATGACTGAGATCAGCGGTGGAGTCTGTTCGAACTAGCGGAGAATTTTTCCCGCGGGAATGCTCACTCACTGAACTGAAATAGACGGTTTTCCGTATGTATCGGGTCGGGTACTTGGTGGATCTATTTCTCGCTCTCCAGTTGGCCCATGGATTTCGGACAGTGGTAAGGCTCAATATATGGGATTTATCCAGTCCAGCAGTTTTTAGGCCCATTCAGCTCTGTCCTTTTGGATTAGGCCTGGCCCAACTTCTCGTAGAAGTTTTTGGTTTGTGTTTATGGGGGACGATTAATGGAAATATTTTAGAGAGTGGAGTAATCTTGTTGGTAATATTGTATATTGGCAATTTAAAAGTATTTACTTTAAATTCAGTCGCATATATTATGAATGGTCAATGCAATGTTGGTTTCTCTTCTATTTACTTGTCTGGTTCATTTTTAGGTGCATTTAGTAAATTTATTGTGTTTTTCTTTTTTCCATTCAGTTAAAAGATTCACTACCATTTACTATAATGAATTTTGTAGATGTCACGTTCGACCATTTAGATAGGTAATATCAAATAAAATTACAAAACATTTTATGTGTCATTTATTGAAACACGATTTACTCTACAAATTCAGCAAGTCAAGATCATATGAATAACCTAAAAAATACGTGTCACAAACATCATCCAAACACTTAATTTTAATATGAGTACGATAATATTATTTTTTCCTCACAATAATCTCCAAGACACTATCATATTTTAATGTTTTCTTCAAGGATAAACCAAAAAAACTGACCCGTTTGAATATAAATCAAAATCAAACTAAATTTTTCTAATATATTTTTCCATCGGCAACCTAATATGCGGGGAAAACATTGTATGAAAAAGAGAAAAAAATAACTAAACTTAGGCCTCCCAACCGTACCAAAAAATATATTATTGAGAAGTGACACGAAGGAAGGTGGTAAGTGGTAAGGCATCACTACAAATTAAAGCACACATACATCAATGAACATGAGAGATAAGACATAAGAGAGTTAGGCCAACATTTTGTAATGGAGTCCAGAAAAAAGAAGAGAGTTTGGTGAGATTTCTCTTCTCCATCTTAATTTGGATATAAAGGCTTGAAAGGCTTCTTTAGACATTTCTTGTACACCTCAGCTTTCTTGTGTACATCACTTTTGTTGTTGTTTTAATTAGGCCATTAGGAGAAATTACAAATCAGGACCTAGCTAGCTATGTGCTCTTTTGGAGGGTTGCACTTATTTAAGGGGTTTTGTATGAAAAAAGAATGTTAGCTAGGTTGGTAATTGGGGGTATTCATATCAATTAGCTAGGAGCTGGTTAAGGACCTAACTTCTTAGAGTCTGGTTTATGTGGAAATGTGCAGATAATAAGGATCGATAATCAAGGCTACCTACCCTACTATTTCATGTCACTGTTTTTATATTAAAATGGTATAATGTTGGGATGATAATTAAAAGTAGTCTAAGAATAGGTTTTGTTAATGATTTATAGGAATGAATGATAATTCAGACTTGATCCAACCTAATTTGTATGATGTGTTACTCACCTCCCGCCCCATTCTCATTTCTCAATGTGATTTATACAAAATATTATAGGAAATATTCCAAATTCTAACATGTTGTATAAGTTAGGTCAATCGTTTATTTTGGTCCCTTACGTATTAGTTATGTATAAAACCATCTTCTATATATCAGAAGTAATGTGTATGTCACTTTCATAATCGGATGAAACAAAAGAGTCCCCACATATGATTTCGTCTAAACGCTCGTTAACTTTGCCGATGTGGCATCGTCCACGTCACCAAGACCCAAACCACCACGAACCTTGGTTGAAGCAATGAAATCAAATCAAGCAAAACTTTAAAAACAAACCTCACCTACCCTTCTTAAATCGAGCAAAACTTTTTTCCACCTCCAAGCGGTGATTAAAAATCCCCCACCACCCCTTCTTAAATCTACTTCAACAATCTTATAAGGAGACGGACCGGAAAGGGAGGTTTTTAATCGCCGATTGGAGGTAGAAGAAAGATTTGCTCGATTCAAGAAGGGGTGGGTCGGGTTTTTTTGGAGTTTTGCTCGATTTGATTTAATGATTTCAACCAGTGGTTCGTAACGGTTTGGGTTTTGGTGATGTGGACGATGCCATGTCGGCAAAGTTAACGGGCGTTTAGACGAAATCATCCATGGGGACTCTTTTGTTTCATCCGATTACGAAAGGACGGATACGTTACTTCGAATACGTAGGAAACAGTTTTGTACATAGCTGATACGTAAGGGACCAAAACGAGCAATTAGCCGGCTTTTGTAACCCGTCTGGTTTGGTTGAGTCAAACCAACGAGCAGGTTGGCTAATTGAGTGTTCAATGAGACATTGCGTCGTACGTGGAGTTTTCCTTAGTAATATTTGAACTCTTCTTATAAGTGTGCCAGAGGTGTTGGCGATTTGTGTTATTTGGTGTTCTTCGGACTTTTGTTGTAATTCAGCATATTGTATTTTCATAGTTGATTTCAGGGTAGAGTCTTCTATTTCGGGCCTCCGCGGGTTATACTGAATTGCGTAATCAAATCTTGTGTCTCCTTCTTTTTACGATCTAGTTAGGTAATTCGTATTTTTAGTGTTCTTCGAATACGTACTCCATTCGCCCGACTCAGTAATATTAGACTTGACTTGAGTAGTGGTTGAGATGGATCTGTTAGGTGGATCCCCTAGACCCTAGTAGTGAAAAGAAAAGTAAACAAGAGGAAGTCAAGGCTGCTACCAAAATGCCAACCCTTGTTAATACATCATTGGACCATAGAGCTACTTTCTCGTGTGTGTGACTGAAGACTACTCTCAATTACTAGTGATTGTGAAAGTTTTGTTGGAACTTTTAAATAAGCAACTTCGGTCAAGCAGCCTTAATTGCGTATCGCTTTGAATTCCACCTAGCTAGGCTACCTCCCACTCATACATGTCGGCTTGAACATAATAATTTCGACCTTCAACATTCACCATTATTGACCACTTATTACTACTCGATCTTTAGTCATTTTCATCATCAAGCTTACTCACCGCAACTATTCACTATTCCAGTTGGACTCAATTGGTGGCTAACTAGCTTGCCCATAGATTGACCTCAATATAACATGTTTTTGGACTATTTTTCTCCGAAGATAGACGAGGCAACGATTACAATAGAAAGGACACAAAAGAATTATTTAAAATATATATGAAAAACTCCTTTAATGGACACCATATTTAGTGATATGTTGTCGTGGGTTAATAATTGTGTATTTTGGGCTTCGAACCCATGATATTTGAGAATAAACTCTAGTGCTACAACCACTCGACTACAACGTCCAAATGGAGTTGCTTCGGTGGTAGAGTTGTGTGTCCGGTGACCCGAGGTATCGGGTTCGAATCTAGCATACCCCACATGACACCTACATTGTGTTTACTTTATGTCTTCTATCTAGTATCGATCGAGAGTCTCTGTCTACTCGACAAAAAAAACACTCGACTACAACCTATTTGGCACACCCGAGAGAAAATTATTATCACGTATATAGATTGTTGTACATGGGACACGATCGAATTCAAACCCGATACCTTCAAATCACGGTGATACATCCCGACCAACTACAAAACAAACAATCCCACTTAATCATGTTGTTGGAAAAATATTTGGGACCATGAAAATACGAAAACACCCTCAAGGAGACAAAATTAACTGCAAGGGGAACATTATGGGAGAATTAGGAACCTAACAGCCACCTACTTTAATTTGTTGTCACCAAATCTATAAAGTCAACGGTCCCATTTTAATTATTATTTAACTTATTGACCTTGTCATCAAATGTCAATTTTGGGTTCTTTTGAACAAATAATCGTTTCTGGGAAATAAGGAGGGTCGATCATTGCTTCATCTGGAAACCTGGTTCCATAGACTATTCTCATCCACTCACCTACTTCATTTTTCAAACCTCATCACCAAATTTTGAGTTCTTTTAGGATTTCTAAAATTATAACTATTTTGTTTCAGTTTCAACTAGTTCCAATTTATGATGTGATGTTTCAATCCGAAGGTGTTCCATCGAAGAACTACACGACCGTCCTAACACAACTCGCATGCCTTCCAAATAGATTACCCGCGCTAGTCTCAATCATATATTTGAACTTTCTCTCAAATGTCCATAAACAATCGATCAATTTAAGGCTCAATTTTATTATACTTGTGAAAAAAAAGTTTCATGTGTCATAAGAACATTATACTTGGTATGTAATTGTCGTGCACTTCATATATTAATTCATCGAAATATGACTATATGAGAAGGCTAACTTATAGTAACTTCACGTACAAGAACATGTTTACTTTTTGATATAATCGTCCCAACAACCATACTTATGGATCCTCCCATACAAAATCCAAACTTTTGAAACCTTAAGAACAATGCAACCGAATCAATTTAGGACGATACAATTTACCACGTAATAGCCAGACTAAAACAAAATAATTGTTTGACATGTCAATGTCAATGGAAATGAGAATTTGGTTTTTCTTTTTCTTTTTTTGTCCTAAAATTTGCTTTCACTTAATAAGAAAATTAGTACACTATCCCATCTTATCCTTACCACCTAACACCCCATAGTTTTTTTTGGGGGGTATTTTAAATCAGAAGGTTTAGTGGCTAGTTAACTTGGCTCTAGGGTTTAGTGAATTTTACTGATTATTTTTATTTATTATACTTGTTTAGCTTAAAAAAGAAGGCGGTGTGTGTAATCTCCCATCATCATTATTATTATTATAGATGAATTAATTAATTCACGGATGAATAATAAATTTGGATTATTTTAACGATGAGCACTAAATTCGAACCAGACAATTCAATCGTTGGTGAATGAAAATAGACATTTTCCGATATTATTCAGTCGAGCAAGCTCCCACCGCCACCAGTACTCACATCACGTACGCACCTCTCTCACCAAACTCTCATCTTGTACCTGCTACCACAATTGGCTACCTTGCGCCATGCGTGACTGTATATATGTATGTCCCCTGTACCTGCAATATACATGATCAGTGCATATATAGCAAGTATATAATTATAACCTTCTAGAAGAGATCGAGCTCATGGTGGAGGTGGGGAGGACCAGCAACGACGGCGGCCGGACCAGCAGCTGGGACCCGCCTCGCCTGATCCACAACATGATGAGCCTACGTCGGAGGACGGCTGCCAACAACTACGGCCCACAAGAGTTGGTATAACGTGCATCAAGACGCTGACGTTTTCCTCCTACCCAATATTTTTGCCCCTACTTCCTCATCCCAACTATTCACAATCCTGCCATTTCTGTCAATTACGTACGTATGTAAAAAGGAGATTATTGAATTATAAGAGTATGGATTGCATTTATTTACAACTTATACGAACCGTATTTTACATTCGATATACGTATGTCAAATACATTGAATACGTTGATGACATTAGAGAGAATACTATAGTACATATAGTAGAACAATTTAGTGTTATTAATGAAAGTTACGTTAGGGATGTTAGAACCCCCCAATTTGTTTAAATTCAACGTCCTTTCATCATTCAAGCTTTTGAATAAAATTCGGATAATTGTTTAACCAAGAGGCTTCATACGGTGGTTATTTTCTTGTCACGTTTGTTCAAAGTTCGTTATATATATATATATATATATATATATATAGATGTAATGATATATGTTTCTTACGTAGTGTAATTTGCTAAACATGGTATGTAAATAGCAGCTTACTAATATATATTCATTATAGTTAATGCCTCTAAGGCATAGCGAGGAGAAAGTAGAAGCCCAAAATTTTCACGGTATTTACGGAAATTAAGACAAACGTATTTTATCAATATAAGCTTTGACTTAGCATTCTTCAAAATGAAATTTTCGAATGTTCAATCTTGAGTGTTACCTTTCGATCGATCATGAACCACGATAGTCTCAAAAGTCATATATATGCATGTGAGGGTGCGGTTGATAGAGCTTTGATACAAACACTTTTGACTCAATCACTACCACATATGGTGGGCTAACATACCCACGCACCAAAAAGTAATAACTTATGATTAAGACTTGTTTTGTAATTTTTTTTGGATACAGACCAAATGCCAAGAAGGAATAAAAATATATGTCTAGTGACAATAATGCGACATAAATATTTGGTATCCCAATAGAAGCATATAATGTGCCCACCTAACACGTTTGAAAAAAAAATGTTCAAGTTTTTTAACTTATTAATTAGAGCGTAAGACTGAAGAAAAGAATGGCGCAAAAAGGGACAACTATATATTTTCAAATATTGAAATTGTCATTTGTTTGAATATTTTTGTCTCTTTGATTATCGTCAGCATTGTGATAATTAGGTTTTTTAATGATATGCCTATATGCTTAATCCCAATTCAATCCAATTTAATCTTCAAGTGGGGTAAAGGAACTTACTTGAAACCCCCGTGGCTCCGTCTCGAACTGATCACTTATGACTTTGGGCAAGTGCATAGGACCATGAACTAATGATCTTTGCTATCTGCCATGTGGATCAAGGTAGGTTTATATGTCCAACTTTTGTTAATCATGCTTGATAATTAGTATTATTATATTTTGGGGGTGACGTTATGATCGTATAGAGCAAGAACTTGTTGTTAATTACCTAATCAAAGCATGACCTGGTTGACTATGATTAAAGGAATCATGCATGAAGACTTTCTAAAAGTAACGATTAATATTTAACATTATTATTCCATCTCACGGAACTCAATAAGCCTCATGTTTCTTTTTTTTTTTCCTATAGAGTTTGGCTTATTTTTTCATTATGGATATAGAATTTGACATTTTAGTACTCCCAAACCTGTTGGAGTTACTTCTCATTTAGTCGGTTTTTTCAATATTCAAAGGTCAGAACAACCGAGAAGGGTTACCAACCTCTCAGAGTCTCGGATAAACCAGCGCAACTCGAGCAAAGCATAACAGTAGTTGATGTTAATAAATACTATAAAATTTTTTTTTTCGATAATTCGAGTTATCGAGATACGAAAATTCATGATAATAAGATGCTACTCTCCTAACCTTTAAAAAGACGGAGAAGTAGCCCCCATTTCGTATGTGCATATGGCGTATCGCGTTGATGCTAACCTCGGATATTTCTTATGAGAAGCTTCTCTTTTAACGGGATGTGTTAATAAATACTACAAAAACTTATATGAACAATTTTTCAACAATTCGAATTATTAAAATGTAACGATTCATAGGAAATGGAGCCACCTCGGCCGGCCTCTGACCGATTTCGCTTTTCATTTAGGGTTCCCTTCGACAGCATCGCCTTAATTCATCCAGGGCTGAAACAATCGCCGACGCGATCCTCGGACGGGCCACATGGAGGATTGAGCTTGCTTGTCCTTGTGAGCTTTGACTCGTAGCCTATTCTGATGCTCATATACCTGACAATTCCAGCGAAACTAAATCATATGTTTATAGTAAATAATTTAAAATCGCATCTAAGCATCTACTAATTATTGTTATCGACTAATAAACAATTTAAAACAGAAAAATAGGCATGGGAGATCGAGGAGAAGGTTTGGAATATTGGAGTGGGGAATTTGCGTAAGCTAAAGCGTTCTAAGTGGCGTGGAAATTGACTGTAATTAGAAATATTTGGGACCAATAAGACACACACTCAAGCTGATTCAATTAATATTTTTAATGATTAAATAACGCTTGATGTGACAACATAACTCATCATGAATTTTTACTTTGAATAATTTAGGTGGAATATATATAAATATATAAGAAAACAAAAATAAAAAAATATGATCAACGTCACCGGCGCTGTGGTTTTGCCTTGATTCCATTAACTTCCTACCTACTTCGCTTCTAGAAGCAAATTTTTGTTTAAACATAATCACATAACTAATTTGATAATTAGTATTCTAACCTTTGTCATTACGGCCAGATGAAGTCAAGACTTTGGGCAGCAAACATTAAAGTTTTTGTTTAATATTTTTGGCTTTGTCTCACTGGATTTCGATTGGATCCAACTGGAATTACTTTTTGCAATATTAAAATCGGCTACCAGACACTTGAAATTAGGATACAGTCTAATAGCTAGTTCAGTTAAATCTCGAGTCTAAATACTAGCTTTTATTAAAGTAAAGGAATCGCAGAAAAACTCTAAATGTCTATGTTACACTCAGGATCGAAATAGAGTGATTAGTAAAGCTTACCTTGGTTCCCCCTAATTCCACCTCAGACTTGGTAGTTAAGGGTTCCAACATGTGACTATAACACTAGCTCGAACCATCAAATTATCTGAAAATCAACTTTATCTTTCTATTGTTTGAACTAGATAGTTCTATGTAGATGGTCTAGTGTGCATAACTCAAACCTTTACAATCCTCACCGTTTAAAACAATCATCAATAGTTTTGACTAGCGAGCAAATGATGTATCATGAATCTATCACTTTAACTTAAATGGAGATCGACTGGCTTTCTATGTAGAGCCATTTATCAAACAATATCATCCGAGTCGATCAGTTTAGATGTAGGAAGAGTAGAAGCTGCTCGATTGTTTTCGGTTCGAGTGTAACAGTAAAGGACATGGAAGAGAGAGATAGATGGATAGGGAAGTAAGTTGGTAGGTAGGTTGGTAGGTAGGTAGGTTGGTTGGTTAGATCATTGAAGTGGGATGAGATGGGCCAAAGAGAACCAATAATTGTAGTTTGGTAGAAGAGGGCCATTGCCATTGGGACAACACCCAGCTGCAGGATTTTTTCCCTGGCTACTCAGTATGGGCAGTTGTTAGTTCATTCAATGCCGTTTATATTTATACCAACAAACAAAACAATTTTGAATTATTTGATTTGGGGATTTGGATTTGAATTCTGATTTAAGATTATGCATGAATCTATTCTATTATATAATTTTTTTATACACTTAATATTTTTTTAAAGAGTTTTAGTTTTAATTTTACTATTATATTGTTCATATATGGAAGAGATGGGTTATCCACCACTTTGCTCTCACCATTTTATTTGGCACAAGGGTCTTATTTTCTGTCAAATAATTACAAAACTGAAAAGAAAATCAGATGATAAATTTAACTACATTTTGGCTTCCTTGGTTTGTTCCACATTTGGAAAAAGGGTAAAATGGGAAGCGAGGGGAAGTTTCGTAAGTAAATTTGTGTTAGATTTCGTTTTATTTGAGAATAAAATGTATGTTAAAATGGGGTTGGATGGATGTTTTAAATTGGAACTTTTTTTACGGTTAGTAAAATTTATATTGTATAAGAAATTATACAAGTTAGACAATTTATTTTGTTGTATAATAAGTAGATATCATTACCGTTAGATATCTTTTTTCACATTTTCTTGTTTTTCAGGCAAGATAATAGACTTGAGTTTGTGATATTATTGGTGATAATAATTTTTTACCCTTAAGTTTTTTTGTGAACTTACCTCATATGGTATATACTATATAAAGATTAGTTAATGATTATGCACATGTAAAATACAACATAATTTATTCATTACAATTTTTGATAATTGATCTCAAAGTTGGAATTTTCAATAGGAGGATAAATTCGCTACATTTTCATCTCCAAATATTATTAAAAATTTGATAAGGTTGAAGTAATTATTTCTAAATTATAACTATTTCACTTCACTGTCACATTAATTATTTCTAAATTATACCGTTACTTTATAGTGGCAAAACTTGTTTATAATAATTTCTGTGTGAATGCAGATTTTCCTTTTTGTGCATTTGAATGGTCTGTAGACAATCCCCCCACTTTCAAGGAAAAAGATAAATACATTTCTAAAGGTAAATATAAACATATGAGAATCAAACAAAATAGCAATGATCATCAAGTCAAAATTGAACTAATAAGTTTAAAAACATAAAAATACAATGCTTGATTAGGTTACATATATATAACAGTTAAACTATGATTAATTAGATTTTTGTTGTAACTGTTCAAGTCTGAATATTGATACAATTAATTTAATCATACAGAAAAATAGATATTCAGTTAGGATTATGAATTGATTTTCGATTTAGAAAATGATATGTGAACTTTTTTTGTGGGGCCAACTAGAGAAACCATATCGTTTGCCAAGTTTTGCATATATGTACCTCTATCTATCGATGCTCGGTCTGATGAGCATCTGTATATATAAAACATTTACAAGGATCAAATGTGAGAGACGTGGATTATGAGAGATGTGAGAGTTTCGTATAACATAACTAAATCGGCTTAATTTTGATTTTGGGTTTGGGTTTAAAAAGGTGAGCCATAATTTTTGTTTGATTTGGCCGAAATATAATTAGTTCAGTCTGTATAAATAATTTTCTATGTTTTAAGTTGCAATTAACTAAAAGCCAAAACCATTTGTACCCCTAATCCATCCCAGGTAAATTACTAAATTGAGTATGTATCTAGATATAGTAATTAAGTACACAATTCACATACCATCATCATACAAATGGGCAAACAGTAAAAAAAAATAGAAAGAAAGAAACTACTTTTTTTTTTTACTTTTAAGGTCAATCTAATTTTCCCGGAGCTCACCACCCAATGGCCAATTCCTCCTCTCTTTCTCCATTTTTTAACCGTGGGTGGGGTACAAATTGAATTTTTTTTTTAACTACTACTAATTATTCACTATTTCATCTCCAAGCTTCTGTAGTCCAAAACGGCACCGCTTTTCAACCCCAAAAAATCGTACCCAGTGGCCGCCGTCGCCGCAGCAGCAGCTGTCGAGCTCTGGCTTCCGCCATTCATGTCCAAACTACCGACGCTGCAACTGCAATCCTTGCTCTTATCCATCCCCAAGCTGCAAACGAAGCACATCTCCTGCTGCTGCCTCTTACCGCCGTAGAAATGATCTTGGTACGGCGGGCTGATTCTCAGCTCCAAGTTCAGGTCCGGACACTTGAGGTCCTCCTTTTCCCTCTTCACCGCCGCCGTCGACGACGTCGCGGTTCCCGTCATCGCCGTCGTATTTCGCCTGACACTTCTTTTACTGTCTTCCTGATCCCTCACCGTGAAAGAAATTGTGGCAGAGGAAGCGGCAGGTGTTGCGCAGGCAGTGAGGGGATCCGCCGCAGCTTCCGGCAGCGGCGGCGGCAAAGGAATCCGAAAGCGGACGGTGAGTAGCCGGATCTATTCCTCGATTGAGAAGTTTACGGCGAATATGAGGTGTTCCAATAGTTCTTTATTTCGTTATCCGTTCTCCCAGGTAATCTCCCTGCTATCAACGACCACCTAAACCACACAAAAACCAATCATTAAACCCTAATTTAATTTTTGCGTCTCGATTTTTTAAATTGAAAGTGGATGAGTGGAAAGAATTGGAAATTACTTGTTGCCGAGGAGGCTGTGGAGCTTGATAATGAGCTCGTCCTCGTCGTCGGAGAAGTTGCCGCGTTTGAGGTCCGGGGCGGAGGTAGTTGATCCAGCGGAGGCGGCAGCTCTTGCCGCAGCGGCGGAGGCCGGCGGCTTTGGGGAGGGAGCGCCAGCAGCCTTCGCCGTGGGATTTAATGTAGGAGATGAGTCTGTCGTCTTCTTCCTTGGTCCAGGCGCCCTTGTTGGTGTGTGCTTTCTCGCAGCACGGCGATCTCCCCATGGCCGGCGTTCAGGAGTACTGTAAATTATTAAGAATGTTTCTGTAAAAAGAAGGAAGCTTGGAAGATCGAGAGGACTTTTGAGGGATTTATAAGCTTTTGACTGGTTTTTTTTTTCAAGAGTTGAAGGGGGAGAAATAGAAAAAGAAAAAGGAAAAAGAAAATAAGAGGAAAAGCTTCTAGATGCGAGTTGGTGAGAAGGGTTAGAGAGTGTGGCTGGTGGGTACTGCTACTGCTGCCTTTACTTACCTTTCACTATCCTCTTTTTTAATAGTTTATTATTATTGCATTTATGTATTTCTCTCTCTCTCTCTCTCTCTCTCTCTCTCTCTCTCTCTCTCTCTCTCTCTCTCTCTCTCTCTCTCTCTCTTTTTTTTATTTTGTCGGAAATTCATGATTTATTTATTAAATTCAATTAGAAAAGACTTGCAACTTCAACGTTCAATATTCACAAAGTAGTTGGTTTTCGGTTTAACGGGCGGATGTAAAAGCTTCGTTTCTTGTAGTGTACTATATTGAAGTAGAATAGCTTTCGTGGTTTCAAATATCTCGATTAAATTTGAGAGTAAGTAGTTGGTTTTAATCTTATAAACATATAGGAGAAGCCACACTTCATTAGTTTAATCTAGACCAATACCGTTGATCAAAAAATAACTCGGTCAGATTGATAACTGGTAAAAAACGGTTGATTAATCAGCTCGAACGACCGAAATCATTTACTTCACAAACTGCAAACTCGAAGGACAAGTAGACCATCATTCTAAAAAGGGGAAAGCCAAATTGTAAATGATTGATTAGTGAAGGTGTAGTAGCTAAATAATAGAAATATATTTGATAATATTATTCATTTTAAAGGCATGGAGGAGGAGTAGGTAGGGAGGAAATAAAAAGTTTAAAAGTAGTAGTTAGGATTTGGCAAGCTCTTCAGTTGAAGCTCTGACCTAACTGTGCTACTCCCAGTAATTGCTTGAGTTAGTGAAGTAATAATGAGAGTGGTTTAAGATAGTAAGGTTAAAATCATATACAGTTAGTTGGAGTTGAGGCTTTTCAGAGAAGATAGTGAGTTTGATGGTCTTACTTTTATATGTGTTTATGGTAGGTTAATAAATTTGGGGCATTGAGGGGAAAATGTAAAGGGAAGCTACAATCTACTTTAAAAAAATAGGCAAGTGGTAATTGGTTGTTCTTTGTTTCCTTTTAGATTTCTTGTTCTTAAGCAAAAACAAATGATATTATCTTATCTGAGTTACATATGACGTTGACCATTTCTTTAAAATGTTATCGGTTTTTATGTATTGATAACTTATCATCTTTCTGATCAGAAAATGATTGCGATCAATACGAGGATGCGATCGGAGGACTACGGTGATATTTGGATGTTAAGTTTGTTAGTGCATATAATTAAGAGTAGATGGTATGTAGTTGTGACCCATTTGATATACAAATGATTTCTTTCCATTAGTGCCAAAGTGCACTATCATGCAATGAGAGGGATGGGTTTCTAGAAGGGATGGAGGTTGGGCTTCAAATTGAAAGATGGAGAGAGAAAGTGAAACTAGACAAGTGACTAGAATAATGATTTGGGGAGAAGGTAGAAAGATATGAAGGAAATGTGGGGTTTTCAGTTTGAAGTTTCACCTTCCACATTACCTTTTTTGTTGATGCTACAAATTTCATTGACAAAGAAGCCTTGTTTTGTTGTGTTGTGATTTTTAGTAAAAGACCCCTTTAAGTTTATCTCATCATTATTTCCCCCATGAAACCTTGTGGTGCAAGTTTAGGAAGACTTGAGGGTATGGCAATGGTTCAATAGGGATTTGATGGGTAGGTTATTGGATTGGATTCACTTTAATTTTATTTTTTGTTGTTGTTGTGTGTTGTTATTGGCTCATTCATCACTAAGCTCGTTGTGATAGAGAGTTCTAACAAACTAATAACAATGATGAAATTGTAAGTGGGTTGGAAAGGGATCAATTGAAGAGGTTGTCAAAAGATGATGGATGGGTATGTATACACATACAAAACGTTTAAGTATTTGGTTATATTAGAAATACCTATCATTTTAAAGCATTAGGAAACTGCGATTTGACGATAATTTGGTAAGGGTGTTCAATTCAAGTACGCAATTGATTATTTCCATGTTAAGTTAATGATATGGAACCCTACAAAAACAATCATCGAGTCTCTATGAAATTGAACTAGCAAAGCAATTAAGAGGGTGAAAATCCATTTACAATACTCCTTTGAATCAAGACGTAATTGAGACATCATATTTACACCAACGGTCA
>JAUJYP020000912.1:0-45300 GCA_030674075.2 Linum usitatissimum
ATGCAATCCGATTTCATCTAGTATTTTATTCAAACTTGGAGACCAAGACGCCTTATTTTAGATCCTTCTTGCTTAGTTGTTAGTAGAATTGCACCATACCAAGGGGCACTATGAATAGTAAAAGTGCACCATTCAAGTTGCATAGTGCACGGTGCATGGTTGAAGTGCGCCATAGGAAGGTTGAATAATGCATAGTGTAAATGTAATGTACTTATGTGCACCATGTGTCGTTCATTGTGGATGTTAATCGTAAGAAAGCATATGGTTCATGGTGGAAGTTGATGAGGTTATGTCCGCGGTTCTAAACAACGTTTCAAAGTCCTAGGCACCGAGACCCCTCGAAAGCACTCAACGAGAAGACCATCAATTTTTTGTAATCAAGGATCCAACTCAAGCATTTTGTAGAGAAGATCTCTTAGAAGTATACAAGGGGGTCCCTACCTTTGATCAAAGAAGAAAAATTCATCTGTAAGAATTGGCGATCAAAGAGTGGCACGGATTTTGCACCGCGGCATTGACGCCGGCATCTTCATCATCATCAACGTCACGGTCGCACCCAAGAATCGAGATTCGCAAGAAAGAGAGTTCGAGCAAACTTTGCTCGCACTATCTTTGGAGTAGAGTTGTTGAATGATGATAAGAGACGTGTTACGGTTTGTAATTATTTGGAGGGTAATTGGATTCGAAGGTAGGAAGTTGCCCAAAATCGTGTTCGCCGATTTCGAAGGATTGCACCATATCGCACTCCGGTCTAAATGAAAGACTTTGCCCATACCATGTCTGGACCAGGTGGGTAATGGGCTATTTGAAGACCAGCAAGGTCGATGGAAGCTGGGGAAATGGAGTTTGGGAACGAATCCCACAGGTGGACTTGTTACCGTGATGCCAGTGCCAACGAAGGAGGCCTCTCACACCTTTTCGAGCCTGGTTCATATTTTCTCGTCCCTTATGAAGAGCACACGTTCAGTAACTCCTATGGGACGTCACTAACGCCTGTTCAAGCCAGACTACCAATCGGCCACTCAAAAGCCTCACTTATGCCAGCCTACGAGCCTAAAAATTGGCCCCAACCATTAAGGAAGAAACCTAGGCTTATGCAATCCGATTTCATCTAGTATTTTATTCAAACTTGGAGACCAAGACGCCTTATTTTAGATCCTTCTTGCTTAGTTGTTAGTAGAATCGCACCATACCAAGGGGCACTATGAATAGTAAAAGTGCACCATTCCAAGCCGCATGGTGCACGGTGCATGGTTGAAGTGCGCCATAGGAAGGCTGAATAATGCATAGTGTAAATGTAATGTACTTATGTGCACCATGTGTCGTTCATTGTGGATGTTCATCGTAAGAAAGCATATGGTTCATGGTGGAAGTTGATGAGGTTATGTCCGCAGTTCCTAAACAACGTTTCAAAGTCCTAGGCACCCGAGACCCCTCGAAAGCACTCAACGAGAAGACCATCAATTTTTTGTAATCAAGGATCCAACTCAAGCATTTTGTAGAGAAGATCTCTTAGAAGTATACAGGGGGTCCCTACCTTTGATCAAAGAAGAAAAATTCATCTGTAAGAATTGGCGATCAAAGAGTGGCACGGATTTTGCACCGCGGCATTGACGCCGGCATCTTCATCATCATCAACGTCACGGTCGCACCCAAGAATCGAGATTCGCAAGAAAGAGAGTTCGAGCAAACTTTGCTCGCACTATCTTTGGAGTAGAGTTGTTGAATGATGATAAGAGACGTGTTTGCGGTTTGTAATTATTTGGAGGGTAATTGGATTCGAAGGTAGGAAGTTGCCCAAAATCGTGTTCGCCGATTTCGAAGGATTGCACCATATCGCACTCCGGTCTAAATGAAAGACTTTGCCCATACCATGTACGGACCGAGGTGGGTAATGGGCTATTTGAAGACCAGCAAGGTCGATGGAAGCGAGGAAATGGAGTTTGGGAACGAATCCCACGGGTGGACTTGTTACCGTGATGCCGGTGCCAACGAACGAGGCCTCTCACACCTTTTCGAGCCTGGTTCATATTTTCTCGTCCCTTATGAAGAGCACACGTTCGGTAACTCCTATGGGACGTCACTAACGCTTTGTTCAAGCCGGACTACCAATCGGCCACTCAAAAGCCTCACTTATGCCGGCCTACGAGCCTAAAAATTGGCCCCAACCATTAAGGAAGAAACCTAGGCTTATGCAATCCGATTTCATCTAGTATTTTATTCAAACTTGGAGACCAAGACGCCTTATTTTAGATCCTTCTTGCTTAGTTGTTAGTAGAATCGCACCATACCAAGGGGCACTATGAATAGTAAAAGTGCACCATTCCAAGCTTTGCATGGTGCACGGTGCATGGTTGAAGTGCGCCATAGGAAGCTGAATAATGCATAGTGTAAATGTAATGTACTTATGTGCACCATGTGTCGTTCATTGTGGATGTTCATCGTAAGAAAGCATATGGTTCATGGTGGAAGTTGATGAGGTTATGTCCGCGGTTCCTAAACAACGTTTCAAAGTCCTAGGCACCCGAGACCCCTCGAAAGCACTCAACGAGAAGACCATCAATTTTTTGTAATCAAGGATCCAACTCAAGCATTTTGTAGAGAAGATCTCTTAGAAGTATACAAGGGGGTCCCTACCTTTGATCAAAGAAGAAAAATTCATCTGTAAGAATTGGCGATCCAAAGAGTGGCACGGATTTTGCACCGCGGCATTGACGCCGGCATCTTCATCATCATCAACGTCACGGTCGCACCCAAGAATCGAGATTCGCAAGAAAGAGAGTTCGAGCAAACTTTGCTCGCACTATCTTTGGAGTAGAGTTGTTGAATGATGATAAGAGACGTGTTCTGCGGTTTGTAATTATTTGGAGGGTAATTGGATTCGAAGGTAGGAAGTTGCCCAAAATCGTGTTCGCCGATTTCGAAGGATTGCACCATATCGCACTCCGGTCTAAATGAAAGACTTTGCCCATACCATGTCCGGACCAGGTGGGTAATGGGCTATTTGAAGACCAGCAAGGTCGATGGAAGCGAGGGGAAATGGAGTTTGGGAACGAATCCCACGGGTGGACTTGTTACCGTGATGCCAGTGCCAACGAAGGAGGCCTCTCACACCTTTTCGAGCCTGGTTCATATTTTCTCGTCCCTTATGAAGAGCACACGTTCAGTAACTCCTATGGGACGTCACTAACGCCTGTTCAAGCCAGACTACCAATCGGCCACTCAAAAGCCTCACTTATGCCAGCCTACGAGCCTAAAAATTGGCCCCAACCATTAAGGAAGAAACCTAGGCTTATGCAATCCGATTTCATCTAGTATTTTATTCAAACTTGGAGACCAAGACGCCTTATTTTAGATCCTTCTTGCTTAGTTGTTAGTAGAATCGCACCATACCAAGGGGCACTATGAATAGTAAAAGTGCACCATTCCAAAGCTGCATGGTGCACGGTGCATGGTTGAAGTGCGCCATAGGAAGGCTGAATAATGCATAGTGTAAATGTAATGTACTTATGTGCACCATGTGTCGTTCATTGTGGATGTTCATCGTAAGAAAGCATATGGTTCATGGTGGAAGTTGATGAGGTTATGTCGCGGTTCCTAAACAACGTTTCAAAGTCCTAGGCACCCGAGACCCCTCGAAAGCACTCAACGAGAAGACCATCAATTTTTTGTAATCAAGGATCCAACTCAAGCATTTTGTAGAGAAGATCTCTTAGAAGTATACAAGGGGGTCCCTACCTTTGATCAAAGAAGAAAAATTCATCCTGTAAGAATTGGCGATCCAAAGAGTGGCACGGATTTTGCACCGCGGCATTGACGCCGGCATCTTCATCATCATCAACGTCACGGTCGCACCCAAGAATCGAGATTCGCAAGAAAGAGAGTTCGAGCAAACTTTGCTCGCACTATCTTTGGAGTAGAGTTGTTGAATGATGATAAGAGACGTGTTCTGCAGTTTGTAATTATTTGGAGGGTAATTGGATTCGAAGGTAGGAAGTTGCCCAAAATCGTGTTCGCCGATTTCGAAGGATTGCACCATATCGCACTCCGGTCTAAATGAAAGACTTTGCCCATACCATGTCTGGACCAGGTGGGTAATGGGCTATTTGAAGACCAGCAAGGTCGATGGAAGCGAGGGGAAATGGAGTTTGGGAACGAATCCCACGGGTGGACTTGTTACCGTGATGCCGGTGCCAACGAAGGAGGCCTCTCACACCTTTTCGAGCCTGGTTCATATTTTCTCGTCCCTTATGAAGAGCACACGTTCGGTAACTCCTATGGGACGTCACTAACGCCTGTTCAAGCCAGACTACCAATCGGCCACTCAAAAGCCTCACTTATGCCAGCCTACGAGCCTAAAAATTGGCCCCAACCATTAAGGAAGAAACCTAGGCTTATGCAATCCGATTTCATCTAGTATTTTATTCAAACTTGGAGACCAAGACGCCTTATTTTAGATCCTTCTTGCTTAGTTGTTAGTAGAATCGCACCATACCAAGGGGCACTATGAATAGTAAAAGTGCACCATTCCAAGCTGCATGGTGCACGGTGCATGGTTGAAGTGCGCCATAGGAAGGCTGAATAATGCATAGTGTAAATGTAATGTACTTATGTGCACCATGTGTCGTTCATTGTGGATGTTCATCGTAAGAAAGCATATGGTTCATGGTGGAAGTTGATGAGGTTATGTCCGCGGTTCCTAAACAACGTTTCAAAGTCCTAGGCACCCGAGACCCCTCGAAAGCACTCAACGAGAAGACCATCAATTTTTTGTAATCAAGGATCCAACTCAAGCATTTTGTAGAGAAGATCTCTTAGAAGTATACAAGGGGGTCCCTACCTTTGATCAAAGAAGAAAAATTCATCCTGTAAGAATTGGCGATCCAAAGAGTGGCACGGATTTTGCACCGCGGCATTGACGCCGGCATCTTCATCATCATCAACGTCACGGTCGCACCCAAGAATCGAGATTCGCAAGAAAGAGAGTTCGAGCAAACTTTGCTCGCACTATCTTTGGAGTAGAGTTGTTGAATGATGATAAGAGACGTGTTCTGCAGTTTGTAATTATTTGGAGGGTAATTGGATTCGAAGGTAGGAAGTTGCCCAAAATCGTGTTCGCCGATTTCGAAGGATTGCACCATATCGCACTCCGGTCTAAATGAAAGACTTTGCCCATACCATGTACGGACCAGGTGGGTAATGGGCTATTTGAAGACCAGCAAGGTCGATGGAAGCGGGGAAATGGAGTTTGGGAACGAATCCCACGGGTGGACTTGTTACCGTGATGCCAGTGCCAACGAAGGAGGCCTCTCACACCTTTTCGAGCCTGGTTCATATTTTCTCGTCCCTTATGAAGAGCACACGTTCAGTAACTCCTATGGGACGTCACTAACGCCTGTTCAAGCCAGACTACCAATCGGCCACTCAAAAGCCTCACTTATGCCAGCCTACGAGCCTAAAAATTGGCCCCAACCATTAAGGAAGAAACCTAGGCTTATGCAATCCGATTTCATCTAGTATTTTATTCAAACTTGGAGACCAAGACGCCTTATTTTAGATCCTTCTTGCTTAGTTGTTAGTAGAATCGCACCATACCAAGGGGCACTATGAATAGTAAAAGTGCACCATTACAAGCCGCATGGTGCACGGTGCATGGTTGAAGTGCGCCATAGGAAGCTGAATAATGCATAGTGTAAATGTAATGTACTTATGTGCACCATGTGTCGTTCATTGTGGATGTTCATCGTAAGAAAGCATATGGTTCATGGTGGAAGTTGATGAGGTTATCGCCGCAGTTCCTAAACAACGTTTCAAAGTCCTAGGCACCCGAGACCCCTCGAAAGCACTCAACGAGAAGACCATCAATTTTTTGTAATCAAGGATCCAACTCAAGCATTTTGTAGAGAAGATCTCTTAGAAGTATACAAGGGGGTCCCTACCTTTGATCAAAGAAGAAAAATTCATCCTGTAAGAATTGGCGATCCAAAGAGTGGCACGGATTTTGCACCGCGGCATTGACGCCGGCATCTTCATCATCATCAACGTCACGGTCGCACCCAAGAATCGAGATTCGCAAGAAAGAGAGTTCGAGCAAACTTTGCTCGCACTATCTTTGGAGTAGAGTTGTTGAATGATGATAAGAGACGTGTTACGCAGTTTGTAATTATTTGGAGGGTAATTGGATTCGAAGGTAGGAAGTTGCCCAAAATCGTGTTCGCCGATTTCGAAGGATTGCACCATATCGCACTCCGGTCTAAATGAAAGACTTTGCCCATACCATGTCTGGACCAGGTGGGTAATGGGCTATTTGAAGACCAGCAAGGTCGATGGAAGCGGGGAAATGGAGTTTGGGAACGAATCCCACGGGTGGACTTGTTACCGTGATGCCGGTGCCAACGAAGGAGGCCTCTCACACCTTTTCGAGCCTGGTTCATATTTTCTCGTCCCTTATGAAGAGCACACGTTCGGTAACTCCTATGGGACGTCACTAACGCCTTGTTCAAGCCAGACTACCAATCGGCCACTCAAAAGCCTCACTTATGCCAGCCTACGAGCCTAAAAATTGGCCCCAACCATTAAGGAAGAAACCTAGGCTTATGCAATCCGATTTCATCTAGTATTTTATTCAAACTTGGAGACCAAGACGCCTTATTTTAGATCCTTCTTGCTTAGTTGTTAGTAGAATCGCACCATACCAAGGGGCACTATGAATAGTAAAAGTGCACCATTCCAAGCCGCATGGTGCACGGTGCATGGTTGAAGTGCGCCATAGGAAAGCCGAATAATGCATAGTGTAAATGTAATGTACTTATGTGCACCATGTGTCGTTCATTGTGGATGTTCATCGTAAGAAAGCATATGGTTCATGGTGGAAGTTGATGAGGTTATGTCCGCAGTTCCTAAACAACGTTTCAAAGTCCTAGGCACCCGAGACCCCTCGAAAGCACTCAACGAGAAGACCATCAATTTTTTGTAATCAAGGATCCAACTCAAGCATTTTGTAGAGAAGATCTCTTAGAAGTATACAAGGGGGTCCCTACCTTTGATCAAAGAAGAAAAATTCATCCTGTAAGAATTGGCGATCCAAAGAGTGGCACGGATTTTGCACCGCGGCATTGACGCCGGCATCTTCATCATCATCAACGTCACGGTCGCACCCAAGAATCGAGATTCGCAAGAAAGAGAGTTCGAGCAAACTTTGCTCGCACTATCTTTGGAGTAGAGTTGTTGAATGATGATAAGAGACGTGTTCTGCAGTTTGTAATTATTTGGAGGGTAATTGGATTCGAAGGTAGGAAGTTGCCCAAAATCGTGTTCGCCGATTTCGAAGGATTGCACCATATCGCACTCCGGTCTAAATGAAAGACTTTGCCCATACCATGTCCGGACCAGGTGGGTAATGGGCTATTTGAAGACCAGCAAGGTCGATGGAAGCGGGGAAATGGAGTTTGGGAACGAATCCCACGGGTGGACTTGTTACCGTGATGCCAGTGCCAACGAAGGAGGCCTCTCACACCTTTTCGAGCCTGGTTCATATTTTCTCGTCCCTTATGAAGAGCACACGTTCAGTAACTCCTATGGGACGTCACTAACGCCTGTTCAAGCCAGACTACCAATCGGCCACTCAAAAGCCTCACTTATGCCAGCCTACGAGCCTAAAAATTGGCCCCAACCATTAAGGAAGAAACCTAGGCTTATGCAATCCGATTTCATCTAGTATTTTATTCAAACTTGGAGACCAAGACGCCTTATTTTAGATCCTTCTTGCTTAGTTGTTAGTAGAATCGCACCATACCAAGGGGCACTATGAATAGTAAAAGTGCACCATTCCAAGCCGCATGGTGCACGGTGCATGGTTGAAGTGCGCCATAGGAAGCCGAATAATGCATAGTGTAAATGTAATGTACTTATGTGCACCATGTGTCGTTCATTGTGGATGTTCATCGTAAGAAAGCATATGGTTCATGGTGGAAGTTGATGAGGTTATGTCCGCAGGTTCCTAAACAACGTTTCAAAGTCCTAGGCACCCGAGACCCCTCGAAAGCACTCAACGAGAAGACCATCAATTTTTTGTAATCAAGGATCCAACTCAAGCATTTTGTAGAGAAGATCTCTTAGAAGTATACAAGGGGGTCCCTACCTTTGATCAAAGAAGAAAAATTCATCCTGTAAGAATTGGCGATCCAAAGAGTGGCACGGATTTTGCACCGCGGCATTGACGCCGGCATCTTCATCATCATCAACGTCACGGTCGCACCCAAGAATCGAGATTCGCAAGAAAGAGAGTTCGAGCAAACTTTGCTCGCACTATCTTTGGAGTAGAGTTGTTGAATGATGATAAGAGACGTGTTCGCAGTTTGTAATTATTTGGAGGGTAATTGGATTCGAAGGTAGGAAGTTGCCCAAAATCGTGTTCGCCGATTTCGAAGGATTGCACCATATCGCACTCCGGTCTAAATGAAAGACTTTGCCCATACCATGTCCGGACCAGGTGGGTAATGGGCTATTTGAAGACCAGCAAGGTCGATGGAAGCGGGGAAATGGAGTTTGGGAACGAATCCCACGAGGTGGACTTGTTACCGTGATGCCAGTGCCAACGAAGGAGGCCTCTCACACCTTTTCGAGCCTGGTTCATATTTTCTCGTCCCTTATGAAGAGCACACGTTCAGTAACTCCTATGGGACGTCACTAACGCCTGTTCAAGCCAGACTACCAATCGGCCACTCAAAAGCCTCACTTATGCCAGCCTACGAGCCTAAAAATTGGCCCCAACCATTAAGGAAGAAACCTAGGCTTATGCAATCCGATTTCATCTAGTATTTTATTCAAACTTGGAGACCAAGACGCCTTATTTTAGATCCTTCTTGCTTAGTTGTTAGTAGAATCGCACCATACCAAGGGGCACTATGAATAGTAAAAGTGCACCATTCCAAGCCGCATGGTGCACGGTGCATGGTTGAAGTGCGCCATAGGAAGCCGAATAATGCATAGTGTAAATGTAATGTACTTATGTGCACCATGTGTCGTTCATTGTGGATGTTCATCGTAAGAAAGCATATGGTTCATGGTGGAAGTTGATGAGGTTATGTCCGCAGTTCCTAAACAACGTTTCAAAGTCCTAGGCACCCGAGACCCCTCGAAAGCACTCAACGAGAAGACCATCAATTTTTTGTAATCAAGGATCCAACTCAAGCATTTTGTAGAGAAGATCTCTTAGAAGTATACAAGGGGGTCCCTACCTTTGATCAAAGAAGAAAAATTCATCCTGTAAGAATTGGCGATCCAAAGAGTGGCACGGATTTTGCACCGCGGCATTGACGCCGGCATCTTCATCATCATCAACGTCACGGTCGCACCCAAGAATCGAGATTCGCAAGAAAGAGAGTTCGAGCAAACTTTGCTCGCACTATCTTTGGAGTAGAGTTGTTGAATGATGATAAGAGACGTGTTCTGCGGTTTGTAATTATTTGGAGGGTAATTGGATTCGAAGGTAGGAAGTTGCCCAAAATCGTGTTCGCCGATTTCGAAGGATTGCACCATATCGCACTCCGGTCTAAATGAAAGACTTTGCCCATACCATGTCCGGACCAGGTGGGTAATGGGCTATTTGAAGACCAGCAAGGTCGATGGAAGCGGGGAAATGGAGTTTGGGAACGAATCCCACGGGTGGACTTGTTACCGTGATGCCAGTGCCAACGAAGGAGGCCTCTCACACCTTTTCGAGCCTGGTTCATATTTTCTCGTCCCTTATGAAGAGCACACGTTCAGTAACTCCTATGGGACGTCACTAACGCCTGTTCAAGCCAGACTACCAATCGGCCACTCAAAAGCCTCACTTATGCCAGCCTACGAGCCTAAAAATTGGCCCCAACCATTAAGGAAGAAACCTAGGCTTATGCAATCCGATTTCATCTAGTATTTTATTCAAACTTGGAGACCAAGACGCCTTATTTTAGATCCTTCTTGCTTAGTTGTTAGTAGAATCGCACCATACCAAGGGGCACTATGAATAGTAAAAGTGCACCATTCCAAGCCGCATGGTGCACGGTGCATGGTTGAAGTGCGCCATAGGAAGCTGAATAATGCATAGTGTAAATGTAATGTACTTATGTGCACCATGTGTCGTTCATTGTGGATGTTCATCGTAAGAAAGCATATGGTTCATGGTGGAAGTTGATGAGGTTATGTCCGCAGTTCCTAAACAACGTTTCAAAGTCCTAGGCACCCGAGACCCCTCGAAAGCACTCAACGAGAAGACCATCAATTTTTTGTAATCAAGGATCCAACTCAAGCATTTTGTAGAGAAGATCTCTTAGAAGTATACAAGGGGGTCCCTACCTTTGATCAAAGAAGAAAAATTCATCCTGTAAGAATTGGCGATCCAAAGAGTGGCACGGATTTTGCACCGCGGCATTGACGCCGGCATCTTCATCATCATCAACGTCACGGTCGCACCCAAGAATCGAGATTCGCAAGAAAGAGAGTTCGAGCAAACTTTGCTCGCACTATCTTTGGAGTAGAGTTGTTGAATGATGATAAGAGACGTGTTCTGCGGTTTGTAATTATTTGGAGGGTAATTGGATTCGAAGGTAGGAAGTTGCCCAAAATCGTGTTCGCCGATTTCGAAGGATTGCACCATATCGCACTCCGGTCTAAATGAAAGACTTTGCCCATACCATGTCCGGACCAGGTGGGTAATGGGCTATTTGAAGACCAGCAAGGTCGATGGAAGCGGGGAAATGGAGTTTGGGAACGAATCCCACGGGTGGACTTGTTACCGTGATGCCGGTGCCAACGAAGGAGGCCTCTCACACCTTTTCGAGCCTGGTTCATATTTTCTCGTCCCTTATGAAGAGCACACGTTCGGTAACTCCTATGGGACGTCACTAACGCCCTGTTCAAGCCGGACTACCAATCGGCCACTCAAAAGCCTCACTTATGCCGGCCTACGAGCCTAAAAATTGGCCCCAACCATTAAGGAAGAAACCTAGGCTTATGCAATCCGATTTCATCTAGTATTTTATTCAAACTTGGAGACCAAGACGCCTTATTTTAGATCCTTCTTGCTTAGTTGTTAGTAGAATCGCACCATACCAAGGGGCACTATGAATAGTAAAAGTGCACCATTCCAAGCCGCATGGTGCACGGTGCATGGTTGAAGTGCGCCATAGGAAGCTGAATAATGCATAGTGTAAATGTAATGTACTTATGTGCACCATGTGTCGTTCATTGTGGATGTTCATCGTAAGAAAGCATATGGTTCATGGTGGAAGTTGATGAGGTTATGTCCGCGGTTCCTAAACAACGTTTCAAAGTCCTAGGCACCCGAGACCCCTCGAAAGCACTCAACGAGAAGACCATCAATTTTTTGTAATCAAGGATCCAACTCAAGCATTTTGTAGAGAAGATCTCTTAGAAGTATACAAGGGGGTCCCTACCTTTGATCAAAGAAGAAAAATTCATCCTGTAAGAATTGGCGATCCAAAGAGTGGCACGGATTTTGCACCGCGGCATTGACGCCGGCATCTTCATCATCATCAACGTCACGGTCGCACCCAAGAATCGAGATTCGCAAGAAAGAGAGTTCGAGCAAACTTTGCTCGCACTATCTTTGGAGTAGAGTTGTTGAATGATGATAAGAGACGTGTTCTGCGGTTTGTAATTATTTGGAGGGTAATTGGATTCGAAGGTAGGAAGTTGCCCAAAATCGTGTTCGCCGATTTCGAAGGATTGCACCATATCGCACTCCGGTCTAAATGAAAGACTTTGCCCATACCATGTCCGGACCAGGTGGGTAATGGGCTATTTGAAGACCAGCAAGGTCGATGGAAGCGGGGAAATGGAGTTTGGGAACGAATCCCACGGGTGGACTTGTTACCGTGATGCCAGTGCCAACGAAGGAGGCCTCTCACACCTTTTCGAGCCTGGTTCATATTTTCTCGTCCCTTATGAAGAGCACACGTTCAGTAACTCCTATGGGACGTCACTAACGCCTGTTCAAGCCAGACTACCAATCGGCCACTCAAAAGCCTCACTTATGCCAGCCTACGAGCCTAAAAATTGGCCCCAACCATTAAGGAAGAAACCTAGGCTTATGCAATCCGATTTCATCTAGTATTTTATTCAAACTTGGAGACCAAGACGCCTTATTTTAGATCCTTCTTGCTTAGTTGTTAGTAGAATCGCACCATACCAAGGGGCACTATGAATAGTAAAAGTGCACCATTCCAAGCTGCATGGTGCACGGTGCATGGTTGAAGTGCGCCATAGGAAGCTGAATAATGCATAGTGTAAATGTAATGTACTTATGTGCACCATGTGTCGTTCATTGTGGATGTTCATCGTAAGAAAGCATATGGTTCATGGTGGAAGTTGATGAGGTTATGTCCGCGGTTCCTAAACAACGTTTCAAAGTCCTAGGCACCCGAGACCCCTCGAAAGCACTCAACGAGAAGACCATCAATTTTTTGTAATCAAGGATCCAACTCAAGCATTTTGTAGAGAAGATCTCTTAGAAGTATACAAGGGGGTCCCTACCTTTGATCAAAGAAGAAAAATTCATCCTGTAAGAATTGGCGATCCAAAGAGTGGCACGGATTTTGCACCGCGGCATTGACGCCGGCATCTTCATCATCATCAACGTCACGGTCGCACCCAAGAATCGAGATTCGCAAGAAAGAGAGTTCGAGCAAACTTTGCTCGCACTATCTTTGGAGTAGAGTTGTTGAATGATGATAAGAGACGTGTTCTGCAGTTTGTAATTATTTGGAGGGTAATTGGATTCGAAGGTAGGAAGTTGCCCAAAATCGTGTTCGCCGATTTCGAAGGATTGCACCATATCGCACTCCGGTCTAAATGAAAGACTTTGCCCATACCATGTACGGACCAGGTGGGTAATGGGCTATTTGAAGACCAGCAAGGTCGATGGAAGCGGGGAAATGGAGTTTGGGAACGAATCCCACGGGTGGACTTGTTACCGTGATGCCAGTGCCAACGAAGGAGGCCTCTCACACCTTTTCGAGCCTGGTTCATATTTTCTCGTCCCTTATGAAGAGCACACGTTCAGTAACTCCTATGGGACGTCACTAACGCCTGTTCAAGCCAGACTACCAATCGGCCACTCAAAAGCCTCACTTATGCCAGCCTACGAGCCTAAAAATTGGCCCCAACCATTAAGGAAGAAACCTAGGCTTATGCAATCCGATTTCATCTAGTATTTTATTCAAACTTGGAGACCAAGACGCCTTATTTTAGATCCTTCTTGCTTAGTTGTTAGTAGAATCGCACCATACCAAGGGGCACTATGAATAGTAAAAGTGCACCATTCCAAGCTGCATGGTGCACGGTGCATGGTTGAAGTGCGCCATAGGAAGGCTGAATAATGCATAGTGTAAATGTAATGTACTTATGTGCACCATGTGTCGTTCATTGTGGATGTTCATCGTAAGAAAGCATATGGTTCATGGTGGAAGTTGATGAGGTTATGTCCGCGGTTCCTAAACAACGTTTCAAAGTCCTAGGCACCCGAGACCCCTCGAAAGCACTCAACGAGAAGACCATCAATTTTTTGTAATCAAGGATCCAACTCAAGCATTTTGTAGAGAAGATCTCTTAGAAGTATACAAGGGGGTCCCTACCTTTGATCAAAGAAGAAAAATTCATCCTGTAAGAATTGGCGATCCAAAGAGTGGCACGGATTTTGCACCGCGGCATTGACGCCGGCATCTTCATCATCATCAACGTCACGGTCGCACCCAAGAATCGAGATTCGCAAGAAAGAGAGTTCGAGCAAACTTTGCTCGCACTATCTTTGGAGTAGAGTTGTTGAATGATGATAAGAGACGTGTTCGCGGTTTGTAATTATTTGGAGGGTAATTGGATTCGAAGGTAGGAAGTTGCCCAAAATCGTGTTCGCCGATTTCGAAGGATTGCACCATATCGCACTCCGGTCTAAATGAAAGACTTTGCCCATACCATGTCCGGACCAGGTGGGTAATGGGCTATTTGAAGACCAGCAAGGTCGATGGAAGCGGGGAAATGGAGTTTGGGAACGAATCCCACGGGTGGACTTGTTACCGTGATGCCAGTGCCAACGAAGGAGGCCTCTCACACCTTTTCGAGCCTGGTTCATATTTTCTCGTCCCTTATGAAGAGCACACGTTCAGTAACTCCTATGGGACGTCACTAACGCCTGTTCAAGCCAGACTACCAATCGGCCACTCAAAAGCCTCACTTATGCCAGCCTACGAGCCTAAAAATTGGCCCCAACCATTAAGGAAGAAACCTAGGCTTATGCAATCCGATTTCATCTAGTATTTTATTCAAACTTGGAGACCAAGACGCCTTATTTTAGATCCTTCTTGCTTAGTTGTTAGTAGAATCGCACCATACCAAGGGGCACTATGAATAGTAAAAGTGCACCATTCCAAGCTGCATGGTGCACGGTGCATGGTTGAAGTGCGCCATAGGAAGCTGAATAATGCATAGTGTAAATGTAATGTACTTATGTGCACCATGTGTCGTTCATTGTGGATGTTCATCGTAAGAAAGCATATGGTTCATGGTGGAAGTTGATGAGGTTATGTCCGCGGTTCTAAACAACGTTTCAAAGTCCTAGGCACCCGAGACCCCTCGAAAGCACTCAACGAGAAGACCATCAATTTTTTGTAATCAAGGATCCAACTCAAGCATTTTGTAGAGAAGATCTCTTAGAAGTATACAAGGGGGTCCCTACCTTTGATCAAAGAAGAAAAATTCATCCTGTAAGAATTGGCGATCCAAAGAGTGGCACGGATTTTGCACCGCGGCATTGACGCCGGCATCTTCATCATCATCAACGTCACGGTCGCACCCAAGAATCGAGATTCGCAAGAAAGAGAGTTCGAGCAAACTTTGCTCGCACTATCTTTGGAGTAGAGTTGTTGAATGATGATAAGAGACGTGTTCTGCGGTTTGTAATTATTTGGAGGGTAATTGGATTCGAAGGTAGGAAGTTGCCCAAAATCGTGTTCGCCGATTTCGAAGGATTGCACCATATCGCACTCCGGTCTAAATGAAAGACTTTGCCCATACCATGTCCGGACCAGGTGGGTAATGGGCTATTTGAAGACCAGCAAGGTCGATGGAAGCGGGGAAATGGAGTTTGGGAACGAATCCCACGGGTGGACTTGTTACCGTGATGCCAGTGCCAACGAAGGAGGCCTCTCACACCTTTTCGAGCCTGGTTCATATTTTCTCGTCCCTTATGAAGAGCACACGTTCAGTAACTCCTATGGGACGTCACTAACGCCTGTTCAAGCCAGACTACCAATCGGCCACTCAAAAGCCTCACTTATGCCAGCCTACGAGCCTAAAAATTGGCCCCAACCATTAAGGAAGAAACCTAGGCTTATGCAATCCGATTTCATCTAGTATTTTATTCAAACTTGGAGACCAAGACGCCTTATTTTAGATCCTTCTTGCTTAGTTGTTAGTAGAATCGCACCATACCAAGGGGCACTATGAATAGTAAAAGTGCACCATTCCAAGCTGCATGGTGCACGGTGCATGGTTGAAGTGCGCCATAGGAAAGCTGAATAATGCATAGTGTAAATGTAATGTACTTATGTGCACCATGTGTCGTTCATTGTGGATGTTCATCGTAAGAAAGCATATGGTTCATGGTGGAAGTTGATGAGGTTATGTCCGCGGTTCTAAACAACGTTTCAAAGTCCTAGGCACCGAGACCCCTCGAAAGCACTCAACGAGAAGACCATCAATTTTTTGTAATCAAGGATCCAACTCAAGCATTTTGTAGAGAAGATCTCTTAGAAGTATACAAGGGGGTCCCTACCTTTGATCAAAGAAGAAAAATTCATCTGTAAGAATTGGCGATCCAAAGAGTGGCACGGATTTTGCACCGCGGCATTGACGCCGGCATCTTCATCATCATCAACGTCACGGTCGCACCCAAGAATCGAGATTCGCAAGAAAGAGAGTTCGAGCAAACTTTGCTCGCACTATCTTTGGAGTAGAGTTGTTGAATGATGATAAGAGACGTGTTCTGCAGTTTGTAATTATTTGGAGGGTAATTGGATTCGAAGGTAGGAAGTTGCCCAAAATCGTGTTCGCCGATTTCGAAGGATTGCACCATATCGCACTCCGGTCTAAATGAAAGACTTTGCCCATACCATGTCTGGACCAGGTGGGTAATGGGCTATTTGAAGACCAGCAAGGTCGATGGAAGCGAGGGGAAATGGAGTTTGGGAACGAATCCCACGGGTGGACTTGTTACCGTGATGCCAGTGCCAACGAAGGAGGCCTCTCACACCTTTTCGAGCCTGGTTCATATTTTCTCGTCCCTTATGAAGAGCACACGTTCAGTAACTCCTATGGGACGTCACTAACGCCTGTTCAAGCCAGACTACCAATCGGCCACTCAAAAGCCTCACTTATGCCAGCCTACGAGCCTAAAAATTGGCCCCAACCATTAAGGAAGAAACCTAGGCTTATGCAATCCGATTTCATCTAGTATTTTATTCAAACTTGGAGACCAAGACGCCTTATTTTAGATCCTTCTTGCTTAGTTGTTAGTAGAATCGCACCATACCAAGGGGCACTATGAATAGTAAAAGTGCACCATTCCAAGCTGCATGGTGCACGGTGCATGGTTGAAGTGCGCCATAGGAAGCTGAATAATGCATAGTGTAAATGTAATGTACTTATGTGCACCATGTGTCGTTCATTGTGGATGTTCATCGTAAGAAAGCATATGGTTCATGGTGGAAGTTGATGAGGTTATGGCCGCGGTTCTAAACAACGTTTCAAAGTCCTAGGCACCGAGACCCCTCGAAAGCACTCAACGAGAAGACCATCAATTTTTTGTAATCAAGGATCCAACTCAAGCATTTTGTAGAGAAGATCTCTTAGAAGTATACAAGGGGTCCCTACCTTTGATCAAAGAAGAAAAATTCATCCTGTAAGAATTGGCGATCCAAAGAGTGGCACGGATTTTGCACCGCGGCATTGACGCCGGCATCTTCATCATCATCAACGTCACGGTCGCACCCAAGAATCGAGATTCGCAAGAAAGAGAGTTCGAGCAAACTTTGCTCGCACTATCTTTGGAGTAGAGTTGTTGAATGATGATAAGAGACGTGTTACGCGGTTTGTAATTATTTGGAGGGTAATTGGATTCGAAGGTAGGAAGTTGCCCAAAATCGTGTTCGCCGATTTCGAAGGATTGCACCATATCGCACTCCGGTCTAAATGAAAGACTTTGCCCATACCATGTCCGGACCAGGTGGGTAATGGGCTATTTGAAGACCAGCAAGGTCGATGGAAGCGGGGAAATGGAGTTTGGGAACGAATCCCACCAGGTGGACTTGTTACCGTGATGCCAGTGCCAACGAAGGAGGCCTCTCACACCTTTTCGAGCCTGGTTCATATTTTCTCGTCCCTTATGAAGAGCACACGTTCAGTAACTCCTATGGGACGTCACTAACGCCTGTTCAAGCCAGACTACCAATCGGCCACTCAAAAGCCTCACTTATGCCAGCCTACGAGCCTAAAAATTGGCCCCAACCATTAAGGAAGAAACCTAGGCTTATGCAATCCGATTTCATCTAGTATTTTATTCAAACTTGGAGACCAAGACGCCTTATTTTAGATCCTTCTTGCTTAGTTGTTAGTAGAATCGCACCATACCAAGGGGCACTATGAATAGTAAAAGTGCACCATTCCAAGCTGCATGGTGCACGGTGCATGGTTGAAGTGCGCCATAGGAAGCTGAATAATGCATAGTGTAAATGTAATGTACTTATGTGCACCATGTGTCGTTCATTGTGGATGTTCATCGTAAGAAAGCATATGGTTCATGGTGGAAGTTGATGAGGTTATGTCCGCGGTTCCTAAACAACGTTTCAAAGTCCTAGGCACCCGAGACCCCTCGAAAGCACTCAACGAGAAGACCATCAATTTTTTGTAATCAAGGATCCAACTCAAGCATTTTGTAGAGAAGATCTCTTAGAAGTATACAAGGGGGTCCCTACCTTTGATCAAAGAAGAAAAATTCATCCTGTAAGAATTGGCGATCCAAAGAGTGGCACGGATTTTGCACCGCGGCATTGACGCCGGCATCTTCATCATCATCAACGTCACGGTCGCACCCAAGAATCGAGATTCGCAAGAAAGAGAGTTCGAGCAAACTTTGCTCGCACTATCTTTGGAGTAGAGTTGTTGAATGATGATAAGAGACGTGTTCTGCGGTTTGTAATTATTTGGAGGGTAATTGGATTCGAAGGTAGGAAGTTGCCCAAAATCGTGTTCGCCGATTTCGAAGGATTGCACCATATCGCACTCCGGTCTAAATGAAAGACTTTGCCCATACCATGTCTGGACCAGGTGGGTAATGGGCTATTTGAAGACCAGCAAGGTCGATGGAAGCGGGGAAATGGAGTTTGGGAACGAATCCCACGGGTGGACTTGTTACCGTGATGCCAGTGCCAACGAAGGAGGCCTCTCACACCTTTTCGAGCCTGGTTCATATTTTCTCGTCCCTTATGAAGAGCACACGTTCAGTAACTCCTATGGGACGTCACTAACGCCTGTTCAAGCCAGACTACCAATCGGCCACTCAAAAGCCTCACTTATGCCAGCCTACGAGCCTAAAAATTGGCCCCAACCATTAAGGAAGAAACCTAGGCTTATGCAATCCGATTTCATCTAGTATTTTATTCAAACTTGGAGACCAAGACGCCTTATTTTAGATCCTTCTTGCTTAGTTGTTAGTAGAATCGCACCATACCAAGGGGCACTATGAATAGTAAAAGTGCACCATTCCAAGCTGCATGGTGCACGGTGCATGGTTGAAGTGCGCCATAGGAAGCTGAATAATGCATAGTGTAAATGTAATGTACTTATGTGCACCATGTGTCGTTCATTGTGGATGTTCATCGTAAGAAAGCATATGGTTCATGGTGGAAGTTGATGAGGTTATGTCCGCGGTTCTAAACAACGTTTCAAAGTCCTAGGCACCCGAGACCCCTCGAAAGCACTCAACGAGAAGACCATCAATTTTTTGTAATCAAGGATCCAACTCAAGCATTTTGTAGAGAAGATCTCTTAGAAGTATACAAGGGGTCCCTACCTTTGATCAAAGAAGAAAAATTCATCCTGTAAGAATTGGCGATCCAAAGAGTGGCACGGATTTTGCACCGCGGCATTGACGCCGGCATCTTCATCATCATCAACGTCACGGTCGCACCCAAGAATCGAGATTCGCAAGAAAGAGAGTTCGAGCAAACTTTGCTCGCACTATCTTTGGAGTAGAGTTGTTGAATGATGATAAGAGACGTGTTACGCAGTTTGTAATTATTTGGAGGGTAATTGGATTCGAAGGTAGGAAGTTGCCCAAAATCGTGTTCGCCGATTTCGAAGGATTGCACCATATCGCACTCCGGTCTAAATGAAAGACTTTGCCCATACCATGTCTGGACCAGGTGGGTAATGGGCTATTTGAAGACCAGCAAGGTCGATGGAAGCTGGGAAATGGAGTTTGGGAACGAATCCCACGGGTGGACTTGTTACCGTGATGCCGGTGCCAACGAAGGAGGCCTCTCACACCTTTTCGAGCCTGGTTCATATTTTCTCGTCCCTTATGAAGAGCACACGTTCGGTAACTCCTATGGGACGTCACTAACGCTGTTCAAGCCGGACTACCAATCGGCCACTCAAAAGCCTCACTTATGCCGGCCTACGAGCCTAAAAATTGGCCCCAACCATTAAGGAAGAAACCTAGGCTTATGCAATCCGATTTCATCTAGTATTTTATTCAAACTTGGAGACCAAGACGCCTTATTTTAGATCCTTCTTGCTTAGTTGTTAGTAGAATCGCACCATACCAAGGGGCACTATGAATAGTAAAAGTGCACCATTCCAAGCTGCATGGTGCACGGTGCATGGTTGAAGTGCGCCATAGGAAGGCTGAATAATGCATAGTGTAAATGTAATGTACTTATGTGCACCATGTGTCGTTCATTGTGGATGTTCATCGTAAGAAAGCATATGGTTCATGGTGGAAGTTGATGAGGTTATGTCCGCAGTTCCTAAACAACGTTTCAAAGTCCTAGGCACCCGAGACCCCTCGAAAGCACTCAACGAGAAGACCATCAATTTTTTGTAATCAAGGATCCAACTCAAGCATTTTGTAGAGAAGATCTCTTAGAAGTATACAAGGGGGTCCCTACCTTTGATCAAAGAAGAAAAATTCATCTGTAAGAATTGGCGATCCAAAGAGTGGCACGGATTTTGCACCGCGGCATTGACGCCGGCATCTTCATCATCATCAACGTCACGGTCGCACCCAAGAATCGAGATTCGCAAGAAAGAGAGTTCGAGCAAACTTTGCTCGCACTATCTTTGGAGTAGAGTTGTTGAATGATGATAAGAGACGTGTTCGCGGTTTGTAATTATTTGGAGGGTAATTGGATTCGAAGGTAGGAAGTTGCCCAAAATCGTGTTCGCCGATTTCGAAGGATTGCACCATATCGCACTCCGGTCTAAATGAAAGACTTTGCCCATACCATGTCTGGACCAGGTGGGTAATGGGCTATTTGAAGACCAGCAAGGTCGATGGAAGCTGGGGAAATGGAGTTTGGGAACGAATCCCACAGGTGGACTTGTTACCGTGATGCCAGTGCCAACGAAGGAGGCCTCTCACACCTTTTCGAGCCTGGTTCATATTTTCTCGTCCCTTATGAAGAGCACACGTTCGGTAACTCCTATGGGACGTCACTAACGCACTGTTCAAGCCGGACTACCAATCGGCCACTCAAAAGCCTCACTTATGCCGGCCTACGAGCCTAAAAATTGGCCCCAACCATTAAGGAAGAAACCTAGGCTTATGCAATCCGATTTCATCTAGTATTTTATTCAAACTTGGAGACCAAGACGCCTTATTTTAGATCCTTCTTGCTTAGTTGTTAGTAGAATCGCACCATACCAAGGGGCACTATGAATAGTAAAAGTGCACCATTCCAAGCCGCATGGTGCACGGTGCATGGTTGAAGTGCGCCATAGGAAGCTGAATAATGCATAGTGTAAATGTAATGTACTTATGTGCACCATGTGTCGTTCATTGTGGATGTTCATCGTAAGAAAGCATATGGTTCATGGTGGAAGTTGATGAGGTTATGTCCGCGGTTCTAAACAACGTTTCAAAGTCCTAGGCACCCGAGACCCCTCGAAAGCACTCAACGAGAAGACCATCAATTTTTTGTAATCAAGGATCCAACTCAAGCATTTTGTAGAGAAGATCTCTTAGAAGTATACAAGGGGGTCCCTACCTTTGATCAAAGAAGAAAAATTCATCCTGTAAGAATTGGCGATCCAAAGAGTGGCACGGATTTTGCACCGCGGCATTGACGCCGGCATCTTCATCATCATCAACGTCACGGTCGCACCCAAGAATCGAGATTCGCAAGAAAGAGAGTTCGAGCAAACTTTGCTCGCACTATCTTTGGAGTAGAGTTGTTGAATGATGATAAGAGACGTGTTCTGCGGTTTGTAATTATTTGGAGGGTAATTGGATTCGAAGGTAGGAAGTTGCCCAAAATCGTGTTCGCCGATTTCGAAGGATTGCACCATATCGCACTCCGGTCTAAATGAAAGACTTTGCCCATACCATGTCTGGACCAGGTGGGTAATGGGCTATTTGAAGACCAGCAAGGTCGATGGAAGCGGGGAAATGGAGTTTGGGAACGAATCCCACGGGTGGACTTGTTACCGTGATGCCGGTGCCAACGAAGGAGGCCTCTCACACCTTTTCGAGCCTGGTTCATATTTTCTCGTCCCTTATGAAGAGCACACGTTCGGTAACTCCTATGGGACGTCACTAACGCCTTGTTCAAGCCAGACTACCAATCGGCCACTCAAAAGCCTCACTTATGCCAGCCTACGAGCCTAAAAATTGGCCCCAACCATTAAGGAAGAAACCTAGGCTTATGCAACCGATTTCATCTAGTATTTTATTCAAACTTGGAGACCAAGACGCCTTATTTTAGATCCTTCTTGCTTAGTTGTTAGTAGAATCGCACCATACCAAGGGGCACTATGAATAGTAAAAGTGCACCATTCCAAGCTGCATGGTGCACGGTGCATGGTTGAAGTGCGCCATAGGAAGCTGAATAATGCATAGTGTAAATGTAATGTACTTATGTGCACCATGTGTCGTTCATTGTGGATGTTCATCGTAAGAAAGCATATGGTTCATGGTGGAAGTTGATGAGGTTATGTCCGCGGTTCCTAAACAACGTTTCAAAGTCCTAGGCACCCGAGACCCCTCGAAAGCACTCAACGAGAAGACCATCAATTTTTTGTAATCAAGGATCCAACTCAAGCATTTTGTAGAGAAGATCTCTTAGAAGTATACAAGGGGGTCCCTACCTTTGATCAAAGAAGAAAAATTCATCCGTAAGAATTGGCGATCCAAAGAGTGGCACGGATTTTGCACCGCGGCATTGACGCCGGCATCTTCATCATCATCAACGTCACGGTCGCACCCAAGAATCGAGATTCGCAAGAAAGAGAGTTCGAGCAAACTTTGCTCGCACTATCTTTGGAGTAGAGTTGTTGAATGATGATAAGAGACGTGTTCTGCAGTTTGTAATTATTTGGAGGGTAATTGGATTCGAAGGTAGGAAGTTGCCCAAAATCGTGTTCGCCGATTTCGAAGGATTGCACCATATCGCACTCCGGTCTAAATGAAAGACTTTGCCCATACCATGTCTGGACCAGGTGGGTAATGGGCTATTTGAAGACCAGCAAGGTCGATGGAAGCGAGGGGAAATGGAGTTTGGGAACGAATCCCACGGGTGGACTTGTTACCGTGATGCCGGTGCCAACGAAGGAGGCCTCTCACACCTTTTCGAGCCTGGTTCATATTTTCTCGTCCCTTATGAAGAGCACACGTTCGGTAACTCCTATGGGACGTCACTAACGCTGTTCAAGCCGGACTACCAATCGGCCACTCAAAAGCCTCACTTATGCCGGCCTACGAGCCTAAAAATTGGCCCCAACCATTAAGGAAGAAACCTAGGCTTATGCAATCCGATTTCATCTAGTATTTTATTCAAACTTGGAGACCAAGACGCCTTATTTTAGATCCTTCTTGCTTAGTTGTTAGTAGAATCGCACCATACCAAGGGGCACTATGAATAGTAAAAGTGCACCATTCCAAGCCGCATGGTGCACGGTGCATGGTTGAAGTGCGCCATAGGAAGCTGAATAATGCATAGTGTAAATGTAATGTACTTATGTGCACCATGTGTCGTTCATTGTGGATGTTCATCGTAAGAAAGCATATGGTTCATGGTGGAAGTTGATGAGGTTATGTCCGCGGTTCCTAAACAACGTTTCAAAGTCCTAGGCACCCGAGACCCCTCGAAAGCACTCAACGAGAAGACCATCAATTTTTTGTAATCAAGGATCCAACTCAAGCATTTTGTAGAGAAGATCTCTTAGAAGTATACAAGGGGGTCCCTACCTTTGATCAAAGAAGAAAAATTCATCCTGTAAGAATTGGCGATCCAAAGAGTGGCACGGATTTTGCACCGCGGCATTGACGCCGGCATCTTCATCATCATCAACGTCACGGTCGCACCCAAGAATCGAGATTCGCAAGAAAGAGAGTTCGAGCAAACTTTGCTCGCACTATCTTTGGAGTAGAGTTGTTGAATGATGATAAGAGACGTGTTGCAGTTTGTAATTATTTGGAGGGTAATTGGATTCGAAGGTAGGAAGTTGCCCAAAATCGTGTTCGCCGATTTCGAAGGATTGCACCATATCGCACTCCGGTCTAAATGAAAGACTTTGCCCATACCATGTCCGGACCAGGTGGGTAATGGGCTATTTGAAGACCAGCAAGGTCGATGGAAGCAGGGGAAATGGAGTTTGGGAACGAATCCCACGGGTGGACTTGTTACCGTGATGCCAGTGCCAACGAAGGAGGCCTCTCACACCTTTTCGAGCCTGGTTCATATTTTCTCGTCCCTTATGAAGAGCACACGTTCAGTAACTCCTATGGGACGTCACTAACGCCTGTTCAAGCCAGACTACCAATCGGCCACTCAAAAGCCTCACTTATGCCAGCCTACGAGCCTAAAAATTGGCCCCAACCATTAAGGAAGAAACCTAGGCTTATGCAATCCGATTTCATCTAGTATTTTATTCAAACTTGGAGACCAAGACGCCTTATTTTAGATCCTTCTTGCTTAGTTGTTAGTAGAATCGCACCATACCAAGGGGCACTATGAATAGTAAAAGTGCACCATTCCAAGCTGCATGGTGCACGGTGCATGGTTGAAGTGCGCCATAGGAAGCTGAATAATGCATAGTGTAAATGTAATGTACTTATGTGCACCATGTGTCGTTCATTGTGGATGTTCATCGTAAGAAAGCATATGGTTCATGGTGGAAGTTGATGAGGTTATGTCCGCAGTTCCTAAACAACGTTTCAAAGTCCTAGGCACCCGAGACCCCTCGAAAGCACTCAACGAGAAGACCATCAATTTTTTGTAATCAAGGATCCAACTCAAGCATTTTGTAGAGAAGATCTCTTAGAAGTATACAAGGGGGTCCCTACCTTTGATCAAAGAAGAAAAATTCATCTGTAAGAATTGGCGATCCAAAGAGTGGCACGGATTTTGCACCGCGGCATTGACGCCGGCATCTTCATCATCATCAACGTCACGGTCGCACCCAAGAATCGAGATTCGCAAGAAAGAGAGTTCGAGCAAACTTTGCTCGCACTATCTTTGGAGTAGAGTTGTTGAATGATGATAAGAGACGTGTTACGCGTTTGTAATTATTTGGAGGGTAATTGGATTCGAAGGTAGGAAGTTGCCCAAAATCGTGTTCGCCGATTTCGAAGGATTGCACCATATCGCACTCCGGTCTAAATGAAAGACTTTGCCCATACCATGTCTGGACCAGGTGGGTAATGGGCTATTTGAAGACCAGCAAGGTCGATGGAAGCGGGGAAATGGAGTTTGGGAACGAATCCCACGGGTGGACTTGTTACCGTGATGCCGGTGCCAACGAAGGAGGCCTCTCACACCTTTTCGAGCCTGGTTCATATTTTCTCGTCCCTTATGAAGAGCACACGTTCGGTAACTCCTATGGGACGTCACTAACGCTGTTCAAGCCGGACTACCAATCGGCCACTCAAAAGCCTCACTTATGCCGGCCTACGAGCCTAAAAATAGGCCCCAACCATTAAGGAAGAAACCTAGGCTTATGCAATCCGATTTCATCTAGTATTTTATTCAAACTTGGAGACCAAGACGCCTTATTTTAGATCCTTCTTGCTTAGTTGTTAGTAGAATCGCACCATACCAAGGGGCACTATGAATAGTAAAAGTGCACCATTCCAAGCTGCATGGTGCACGGTGCATGGTTGAAGTGCGCCATAGGAAGCTGAATAATGCATAGTGTAAATGTAATGTACTTATGTGCACCATGTGTCGTTCATTGTGGATGTTCATCGTAAGAAAGCATATGGTTCATGGTGGAAGTTGATGAGGTTATGTCCGCGGTTCTAAACAACGTTTCAAAGTCCTAGGCACCGAGACCCCTCGAAAGCACTCAACGAGAAGACCATCAATTTTTTGTAATCAAGGATCCAACTCAAGCATTTTGTAGAGAAGATCTCTTAGAAGTATACAAGGGGGTCCCTACCTTTGATCAAAGAAGAAAAATTCATCCTGTAAGAATTGGCGATCCAAAGAGTGGCACGGATTTTGCACCGCGGCATTGACGCCGGCATCTTCATCATCATCAACGTCACGGTCGCACCCAAGAATCGAGATTCGCAAGAAAGAGAGTTCGAGCAAACTTTGCTCGCACTATCTTTGGAGTAGAGTTGTTGAATGATGATAAGAGACGTGTTTCGGTTTGTAATTATTTGGAGGGTAATTGGATTCGAAGGTAGGAAGTTGCCCAAAATCGTGTTCGCCGATTTCGAAGGATTGCACCATATCGCACTCCGGTCTAAATGAAAGACTTTGCCCATACCATGTACGGACCAGGTGGGTAATGGGCTATTTGAAGACCAGCAAGGTCGATGGAAGCGAGGAAATGGAGTTTGGGAACGAATCCCACGGGTGGACTTGTTACCGTGATGCCAGTGCCAACGAAGGAGGCCTCTCACACCTTTTCGAGCCTGGTTCATATTTTCTCGTCCCTTATGAAGAGCACACGTTCAGTAACTCCTATGGGACGTCACTAACGCCTGTTCAAGCCAGACTACCAATCGGCCACTCAAAAGCCTCACTTATGCCAGCCTACGAGCCTAAAAATTGGCCCCAACCATTAAGGAAGAAACCTAGGCTTATGCAATCCGATTTCATCTAGTATTTTATTCAAACTTGGAGACCAAGACGCCTTATTTTAGATCCTTCTTGCTTAGTTGTTAGTAGAATCGCACCATACCAAGGGGCACTATGAATAGTAAAAGTGCACCATTCCAAGCTGCATGGTGCACGGTGCATGGTTGAAGTGCGCCATAGGAAGCTGAATAATGCATAGTGTAAATGTAATGTACTTATGTGCACCATGTGTCGTTCATTGTGGATGTTCATCGTAAGAAAGCATATGGTTCATGGTGGAAGTTGATGAGGTTATGTCCGCGGTTCCTAAACAACGTTTCAAAGTCCTAGGCACCGAGACCCCTCGAAAGCACTCAACGAGAAGACCATCAATTTTTTGTAATCAAGGATCCAACTCAAGCATTTTGTAGAGAAGATCTCTTAGAAGTATACAAGGGGGTCCCTACCTTTGATCAAAGAAGAAAAATTCATCTGTAAGAATTGGCGATCCAAAGAGTGGCACGGATTTTGCACCGCGGCATTGACGCCGGCATCTTCATCATCATCAACGTCACGGTCGCACCCAAGAATCGAGATTCGCAAGAAAGAGAGTTCGAGCAAACTTTGCTCGCACTATCTTTGGAGTAGAGTTGTTGAATGATGATAAGAGACGTGTTTGCAGTTTGTAATTATTTGGAGGGTAATTGGATTCGAAGGTAGGAAGTTGCCCAAAATCGTGTTCGCCGATTTCGAAGGATTGCACCATATCGCACTCCGGTCTAAATGAAAGACTTTGCCCATACCATGTACGGACCAGGTGGGTAATGGGCTATTTGAAGACCAGCAAGGTCGATGGAAGCGGGGAAATGGAGTTTGGGAACGAATCCCACGGGTGGACTTGTTACCGTGATGCCGGTGCCAACGAAGGAGGCCTCTCACACCTTTTCGAGCCTGGTTCATATTTTCTCGTCCCTTATGAAGAGCACACGTTCGGTAACTCCTATGGGACGTCACTAACGCTTTGTTCAAGCCAGACTACCAATCGGCCACTCAAAAGCCTCACTTATGCCAGCCTACGAGCCTAAAAATTGGCCCCAACCATTAAGGAAGAAACCTAGGCTTATGCAACCGATTTCATCTAGTATTTTATTCAAACTTGGAGACCAAGACGCCTTATTTTAGATCCTTCTTGCTTAGTTGTTAGTAGAATCGCACCATACCAAGGGGCACTATGAATAGTAAAAGTGCACCATTCCAAGTGCATGGTGCACGGTGCATGGTTGAAGTGCGCCATAGGAAGCTGAATAATGCATAGTGTAAATGTAATGTACTTATGTGCACCATGTGTCGTTCATTGTGGATGTTCATCGTAAGAAAGCATATGGTTCATGGTGGAAGTTGATGAGGTTATGTCCGCGGTTCTAAACAACGTTTCAAAGTCCTAGGCACCCGAGACCCCTCGAAAGCACTCAACGAGAAGACCATCAATTTTTTGTAATCAAGGATCCAACTCAAGCATTTTGTAGAGAAGATCTCTTAGAAGTATACAAGGGGGTCCCTACCTTTGATCAAAGAAGAAAAATTCATCTGTAAGAATTGGCGATCCAAAGAGTGGCACGGATTTTGCACCGCGGCATTGACGCCGGCATCTTCATCATCATCAACGTCACGGTCGCACCCAAGAATCGAGATTCGCAAGAAGAGAGTTCGAGCAAACTTTGCTCGCACTATCTTTGGAGTAGAGTTGTTGAATGATGATAAGAGACGTGTTCTGCGGTTTGTAATTATTTGGAGGGTAATTGGATTCGAAGGTAGGAAGTTGCCCAAAATCGTGTTCGCCGATTTCGAAGGATTGCACCATATCGCACTCGGTCTAAATGAAAGACTTTGCCCATACCATGTCTGGACCAGGTGGGTAATGGGCTATTTGAAGACCGGCAAGGTCGATGGAAGCGAGGGAAATGGAGTTTGGGAACGAATCCCACGGGTGGACTTGTTACCGTGATGCCGGTGCCAACGAACGAGGCCTCTCACACCTTTTCGAGCCTGGTTCATATTTTCTCGTCCCTTATGAAGAGCACACGTTCAGTAACTCCTATGGGACGTCACTAACGCCTGTTCAAGCCAGACTACCAATCGGCCACTCAAAAGCCTCACTTATGCCAGCCTACGAGCCTAAAAATTGGCCCCAACCATTAAGGAAGAAACCTAGGCTTATGCAACCGATTTCATCTAGTATTTTATTCAAACTTGGAGACCAAGACGCCTTATTTTAGATCCTTCTTGCTTAGTTGTTAGTAGAATCGCACCATACCAAGGGGCACTATGAATAGTAAAAGTGCACCATTCCAATTGCATGGTGCACGGTGCATGGTTGAAGTGCGCCATAGGAAGCTGAATAATGCATAGTGTAAATGTAATGTACTTATGTGCACCATGTGTCGTTCATTGTGGATGTTCATCGTAAGAAAGCATATGGTTCATGGTGGAAGTTGATGAGGTTATGTCCGCGGTTCTAAACAACGTTTCAAAGTCCTAGGCACCCGAGACCCCTCGAAAGCACTCAACGAGAAGACCATCAATTTTTTGTAATCAAGGATCCAACTCAAGCATTTTGTAGAGAAGATCTCTTAGAAGTATACAAGGGGGTCCCTACCTTTGATCAAAGAAGAAAAATTCATCTGTAAGAATTGGCGATCCAAAGAGTGGCACGGATTTTGCACCGCGGCATTGACGCCGGCATCTTCATCATCATCAACGTCACGGTCGCACCCAAGAATCGAGATTCGCAAGAAAGAGAGTTCGAGCAAACTTTGCTCGCACTATCTTTGGAGTAGAGTTGTTGAATGATGATAAGAGACGTGTTCGCAGTTTGTAATTATTTGGAGGGTAATTGGATTCGAAGGTAGGAAGTTGCCCAAAATCGTGTTCGCCGATTTCGAAGGATTGCACCATATCGCACTCGGTCTAAATGAAAGACTTTGCCCATACCATGTACGGACCAGGTGGGTAATGGGCTATTTGAAGACCAGCAAGGTCGATGGAAGCGGGGAAATGGAGTTTGGGAACGAATCCCACGAGGTGGACTTGTTACCGTGATGCCGGTGCCAACGAAGGAGGCCTCTCACACCTTTTCGAGCCTGGTTCATATTTTCTCGTCCCTTATGAAGAGCACACGTTCGGTAACTCCTATGGGACGTCACTAACGCTGTTCAAGCCGGACTACCAATCGGCCACTCAAAAGCCTCACTTATGCCGGCCTACGAGCCTAAAAATTGGCCCAAACCATTAAGGAAGAAACCTAGGCTTATGCAATCCGATTTCATCTAGTATTTTATTCAAACTTGGAGACCAAGACGCCTTATTTTAGATCCTTCTTGCTTAGTTGTTAGTAGAATCGCACCATACCAAGGGGCACTATGAATAGTAAAAGTGCACCATTCCAAGGCGCATGGTGCACGGTGCATGGTTGAAGTGCGCCATAGGAAGCTGAATAATGCATAGTGTAAATGTAATGTACTTATGTGCACCATGTGTCGTTCATTGTGGATGTTCATCGTAAGAAAGCATATGGTTCATGGTGGAAGTTGATGAGGTTATGTCCGCCGGTTCTAAACAACGTTTCAAAGTCCTAGGCACCCGAGACCCCTCGAAAGCACTCAACGAGAAGACCATCAATTTTTTGTAATCAAGGATCCAACTCAAGCATTTTGTAGAGAAGATCTCTTAGAAGTATACAAGGGGGTCCCTACCTTTGATCAAAGAAGAAAAATTCATCCTGTAAGAATTGGCGATCAAAGAGTGGCACGGATTTTGCACCGCGGCATTGACGCGGCATCTTCATCATCATCAACGTCACGGTCGCACCCAAGAATCGAGATTCGCAAGAAAGAGAGTTCGAGCAAACTTTGCTCGCACTATCTTTGGAGTAGAGTTGTTGAATGATGATAAGAGACGTGTTCTGCCGTTTGTAATTATTTGGAGGGTAATTGGATTCGAAGGTAGGAAGTTGCCCAAAATCGTGTTCGCCGATTTCGAAGGATTGCACCATATCGCACTCCGGTCTAAATGAAAGACTTTGCCCATACCATGTCTGGACCAGGTGGGTAATGGGCTATTTGAAGACCAGCAAGGTCGATGGAAGCAGGGGAAATGGAGTTTGGGAACGAATCCCACAGGTGGACTTGTTACCGTGATGCCAGTGCCAACGAACGAGGCCTCTCACACCTTTTCGAGCACTGGTTCATATTTTCTCGTCCCTTATGAAGAGCACACGTTCGGTAACTCCTATGGGACGTCACTAACGCTTGTTCAAGCCGGACTACCAATCGGCCACTCAAAAGCCTCACTTATGCCGGCCTACGAGCCTAAAAATTGGCCCCAACCATTAAGGAAGAAACCTAGGCTTATGCAATCCGATTTCATCTAGTATTTTATTCAAACTTGGAGACCAAGACGCCTTATTTTAGATCCTTCTTGCTTAGTTGTTAGTAGAATCGCACCATACCAAGGGGCACTATGAATAGTAAAAGTGCACCATTCAAAGGCATGGTGCACGGTGCATGGTTGAAGTGCGCCATAGGAAGGTGAATAATGCATAGTGTAAATGTAATGTACTTATGTGCACCATGTGTCGTTCATTGTGGATGTTCATCGTAAGAAAGCATATGGTTCATGGTGGAAGTTGATGAGGTTATGTCCGCGGTTCTAAACAACGTTTCAAAGTCCTAGGCACCGAGACCCCTCGAAAGCACTCAACGAGAAGACCATCAATTTTTTGTAATCAAGGATCCAACTCAAGCATTTTGTAGAGAAGATCTCTTAGAAGTATACAAGGGGGTCCCTACCTTTGATCAAAGAAGAAAAATTCATCTGTAGAATTGGCGATCCAAAGAGTGGCACGGATTTTGCACCGCGGCATTGACGCCGGCATCTTCATCATCATCAACGTCACGGTCGCACCCAAGAATCGAGATTCGCAAGAAAGAGAGAGTTCGAGCAAACTTTGCTCGCACTATCTTTGGAGTAGAGTTGTTGAATGATGATAAGAGACGTGTTGCGGTTTGTAATTATTTGGAGGGTAATTGGATTCGAAGGTAGGAAGTTGCCCAAAATCGTGTTCGCCGATTTCGAAGGATTGCACCATATCGCACTCCGGTCTAAATGAAAGACTTTGCCCATACCATGTCCGGACCAGGTGGGTAATGGGCTATTTGAAGACCAGCAAGGTCGATGGAAGCGGGGAAATGGAGTTTGGGAACGAATCCCACGGGTGGACTTGTTACGCGTGATGCCGGTGCCAACGAACGAGGCCTCTCACACCTTTTCGAGCCTGGTTCATATTTTCTCGTCCCTTATGAAGAGCACACGTTCGGTAACTCCTATGGGACGTCACTAACGCTGTTCAAGCCGGACTACCAATCGGCCACTCAAAAGCCTCACTTATGCCGGCCTACGAGCCTAAAAATTGGCCCCGACCATTAAGGAAGAAACCTAGGCTTATGCAATCCGATTTCATCTAGTATTTTATTCAAACTTGGAGACCAAGACGCCTTATTTTAGATCCTTCTTGCTTAGTTGTTAGTAGAATCGCACCATACCAAGGGGCACTATGAATAGTAAAAGTGCACCATTCCAAGGCTGCATGGTGCACGGTGCATGGTTGAAGTGCGCCATAGGAAGGCGAATAATGCATAGTGTAAATGTAATGTACTTATGTGCACCATGTGTCGTTCATTGTGGATGTTCATCGTAAGAAAGCATATGGTTCATGGTGGAAGTTGATGAGGTTATGGCCGCGGTTCCTAAACAACGTTTCAAAGTCCTAGGCACCGAGACCCCTCGAAAGCACTCAACGAGAAGACCATCAATTTTTTGTAATCAAGGATCCAACTCAAGCATTTTGTAGAGAAGATCTCTTAGAAGTATACAAGGGGTCCCTACCTTTGATCAAAGAAGAAAAATTCATCTGTAAATTGGCGATCCAAAGAGTGGCACGGATTTTGCACCGCGGCATTGACGCCGGCATCTTCATCATCATCAACGTCACGGTCGCACCCAAGAATCGAGATTCGCAAGAAAGAGAGTTCGAGCAAACTTTGCTCGCACTATCTTTGGAGTAGAGTTGTTGAATGATGATAAGAGACGTGTTACGCGGTTTGTAATTATTTGGAGGGTAATTGGATTCGAAGGTAGGAAGTTGCCCAAAATCGTGTTCGCCGATTTCGAAGGATTGCACCATATCGCACTCCGGTCTAAATGAAAGACTTTGCCCATACCATGTCTGGACCAGGTGGGTAATGGGCTATTTGAAGACCAGCAAGGTCGATGGAAGCGAGGGGAAATGGAGTTTGGGAACGAATCCCACGGGTGGACTTGTTACCGTGATGCCGGTGCCAACGAACGAGGCCTCTCACACCTTTTCGAGCCTGGTTCATATTTTCTCGTCCCTTATGAAGAGCACACGTTCGGTAACTCCTATGGGACGTCACTAACGCTGTTCAAGCCGGACTACCAATCGGCCACTCAAAAGCCTCACTTATGCCGGCCTACGAGCCTAAATTGGCCCAAACCATTAAGGAAGAAACGTAGGCTTATGCAATCCGATTTCATCTAGTATTTTATTCAAACTTGGAGACCAAGACGCCTTATTTTAGATCCTTCTTGCTTAGTTGTTAGTAGAATCGCACCATACCAAGGGGCACTATGAATAGTAAAAGTGCACCATTCCAAACTGCATGGTGCACGGTGCATGGTTGAAGTGCGCCATAGGAAGCTGAATAATGCATAGTGTAAATGTAATGTACTTATGTGCACCATGTGTCGTTCATTGTGGATGTTCATCGTAAGAAAGCATATGGTTCATGGTGGAAGTTGATGAGGTTATGTCCGCGGTTCTAAACAACGTTTCAAAGTCCTAGGCACCGAGACCCCTCGAAAGCACTCAACGAGAAGACCATCAATTTTTTGTAATCAAGGATCCAACTCAAGCATTTTGTAGAGAAGATCTCTTAGAAGTATACAAGGGGTCCCTACCTTTGATCAAAGAAGAAAAATTCATCTGTAAGAATTGGCGATCCAAAGAGTGGCACGGATTTTGCACCGCGGCATTGACGCCGGCATCTTCATCATCATCAACGTCACGGTCGCACCCAAGAATCGAGATTCGCAAGAAGAGAGTTCGAGCAAACTTTGCTCGCACTATCTTTGGAGTAGAGTTGTTGAATGATGATAAGAGACGTGTTACGCGGTTGTAATTATTTGGAGGGTAATTGGATTCGAAGGTAGGAAGTTGCCCAAAATCGTGTTCGCCGATTTCGAAGGATTGCACCATATCGCACTCCGGTCTAAATGAAAGACTTTGCCCATACCATGTACTGGACCAGGTGGGTAATGGGCTATTTGAAGACCAGCGAGGTCGATGGAAGCGAGGGGAAATGGAGTTTGGGAACGAATCCCACGGGTGGACTTGTTACCGTGATGCCGGTGCCAACGAACGAGGCCTCTCACACCTTTTCGAGCCTGGTTCATATTTTCTCGTCCCTTATGAAGAGCACACGTTCGGTAACTCCTATGGGACGTCACTAACATTTGTTCAAGCCGGACTACCAATCGGCCACTCAAAAGCCTCACTTATGCCGGCCTACGAGCCTAAAAATTGGCCCAAACCATTAAGGAAGAAACCTAGGCTTATGCAATCCGATTTCATCTAGTATTTTATTCAAACTTGGAGACCAAGACGCCTTATTTTAGATCCTTCTTGCTTAGTTGTTAGTAGAATCGCACCATACCAAGAGGGCACTATGAATAGTAAAAGTGCACCATTCAAAGCTGCATGGTGCACGGTGCATGGTTGAAGTGCGCCATAGGAAGCTGAATAATGCATAGTGTAAATGTAATGTACTTATGTGCACCATGTGTCGTTCATTGTGGATGTTCATCGTAAGAAAGCATATGGTTCATGGTGGAAGTTGATGAGGTTATGTCCGCGGTTCTAAACAACGTTTCAAAGTCCTAGGCACCGAGACCCCTCGAAAGCACTCAACGAGAAGACCATCATTTTTTGTAATCAAGGATCCAACTCGAAGCATTTTGTAGAGAAGATCTCTTAGAAGTATACAAGGGGGTCCCTACCTTTGATCAAAGAAGAAAAATTCATCTGTAAGAATTGGCGATCCAAAGAGTGGCACGGATTTTGCACCGCGGCATTGACGCCGGCATCTTCATCATCATCAACGTCACGGTCGCACCCAAGAATCGAGATTCGCAAGAAAGAGAGTTCGAGCAAACTTTGCTCGCACTATCTTTGGAGTAGAGTTGTTGAATGATGATAAGAGACGTGTTCGCGGTTTGTAATTATTTGGAGGGTAATTGGATTCGAAGGTAGGAAGTTGCCCAAAATCGTGTTCGCCGATTTCGAAGGATTGCACCATATCGCACTCCGGTCTAAATGAAAGACTTTGCCCATACCATGTCTGGACCAGGTGGGTAATGGGCTATTTGAAGACCGGCAAGGTCGATGGAAGCGAGGAAAAGGAGTTTGGGAACGAATCCCACAGGTGGACTTGTTACCGTGATGCCGGTGCCAACGAACGAGGCCTCTCACACCTTTTCGAGCCTGGTTCATATTTTCTCGTCCCTTATGAAGAGCACACGTTCAGTAACTCCTATGGGACGTCACTAACGCCTGTTCAAGCCAGACTACCAATCGGCCACTCAAAAGCCTCACTTATGCCAGCCTACGAGCCTAAAAATTGGCCCAAACCATTAAGGAAGAAACCTAGGCTTATGCAATCCGATTTCATCTAGTATTTTATTCAAACTTGGAGACCAAGACGCCTTATTTTAGATCCTTCTTGCTTAGTTGTTAGTAGAATCGCACCATACCAAGGGGCACTTATGAATAGTAAAAGTGCACCATTCCAAGGCTACATGGTGCACGGTGCATGGTTGAAGTGCGCCATAGGAAGGTGAATAATGCATAGTGTAAATGTAATGTACTTATGTGCACCATGTGTCGTTCATTGTGGATGTTCATCGTAAGAAAGCATATGGTTCATGGTGGAAGTTGATGAGGTTATGTGCGCGGTTCTAAACAACGTTTCAAAGTCCTAGGCACCCGAGACCCCTCGAAAGCACTCAACGAGAAGACCATCAATTTTTTGTAATCAAGGATCCAACTCAAGCATTTTGTAGAGAAGATCTCTTAGAAGTATACAAGGGGGTCCCTACCTTTGATCAAAGAAGAAAAATTCATCTGTAAGAATTGGCGATCCAAAGAGTGGCACGGATTTTGCATCGCGGCATTTACGCCGGCATCTTCATCATCATCAACGTCACGGTCGCACCCAAGAATCGAGATTCGCAAGAAAGAGAGTTCGAGCAAACTTTGCTCGCACTATCTTTGGAGTAGAGTTGTTGAATGATGATAAGAGACGTGTTCTGCAGTTTGTAATTATTTGGAGGGTAATTGGATTCGAAGGTGGGAAGCTGCCCAAAATCGTGTTCGTCGATTTCGAAGGATTGCACCATATCGCACTCCGGTCGAAATGAAAGACTTTGCCCATACCATGTCTGGACCAGGTGGGTAATGGGCTATTTGAAGACCAGCAGGGTCGATGGAAGCGAGGGGAAAAGGAGTTTGGGAACGAATCCCACGAGGTGGACTTGTTACCGTGATGCCGGTGCCAACGAACGAGGCCTCTCACACCTTTTCGAGCCTGGTTCATATTTTCTCGTCCCTTATGAAGAGCACACGTTCAGTAACTCCTATGGGACGTCACTAACGCCTGTTCAAGCCAGACTACCAATCGGCCACTCAAAAGCCTCACTTATGCCGAGCCTACGAGCCTAAAAAGTGGCCCAAACCATTAAGGAAGAAACCTAGGCTTATGCAATCCGATTTCATCTAGTATTTTATTCAAACTTGGAGACCAAGACGCCTTATTTTAGATCCTTCTTGCTTAGTTGTTAGTAGAATCGCACCATACCAAGGGGCACCTTTATGAATAGTAAAAGGGCACCATTCCAAGGCTGCATGGTGCACGGTGCATGGTTGAAGTGCGCCATAGGAAGGCTGAATAATGCATAGTGTAAATGTAATGTACTTATGTGCACCATGTGTCGTTCATTGTGGATGTTCATCGTAAGAAAGCATATGGTTCATGGTGGAAGTTGATGAGGTTATGTCCGCGGTTCCTAAACAACGTTTCAAAGTCCTAGGCACCGAGACCCCTCGAAAGCACTCAACGAGAAGACCATCAATTTTTTGTAATCATGGATCCAACTCAAGCATTTTGTAGAGAAGATCTCTTAGAAGTATACAAGGGTCCCTACCTTTGATCAAAGAAGAAAAATTCATCTGTAAATTGGCGATCAAAGAGTGGCACGGATTTTGCATCGCGGCATTTACGCCGGCATCTTCATCATCATCAACGTCACGGTCGCACCCAAGAATCGAGATTCGCAAGAAAGAGAGTTCGAGCAAACTTTGCTCGCACTATCTTTGGAGTAGAGTTGTTGAATGATGATAAGAGACGTGTTATGGTTTGTAATTATTTGGAGGGTAATTGGATTCGAAGGTGGGAAGTTGCCCAAAATCGTGTTCGTCGATTTCGAAGGATTGCACCATATCGCACTCCGGTCTAAATGAAAGACTTTGCCCATACCATGTACGGACCAGGTGGGTAATGGGCTATTTGAAGACCAGCAAGGTCGATGGAAGCGAGGAAAAGGAGTTTGGGAACGAATCCCACGGGTGGACTTGTTACGCGTGATGCCGGTGCCAACGAACGAGGCCTCTCACAACTTTTCGAGCTTGGTTCATATTTTCTCGTCCCTTATGAAGAGCACACGTTCGGTAACTCCTATGGGACGTCACTAACGCTGTTCAAGCCGGACTACCAATCGGCCACTCAAAAGCCTCACTTATGCCGGCCTACGAGCCTAAAATTGGCCCAAACCATTAAGGAAGAAACCTAGGCTTATGCAATCCGATTTCATCTAGTATTTTATTCAAACTTGGAGACCAAGACGCCTTATTTTAGATCCTTCTTGCTTAGTTGTTAGTAGAATCGCACCATACCAAGGGGGCCTTATGAAAAGTAAAAGTGCACCATTCAAGCTGCATGGTGCACGGTGCATGGTTGAAGTGCGCCATAGGAAGGTTTGAATAATGCATAGTGTAAATGTAATGTACTTATGTGCACCATGTGTCGTTCATTGTGGATGTTCATCGTAAGAAAGCATATGGTTCATGGTGGAAGTTGATGAGGTTATGTCGCCGGTTCTAAACAACGTTTCAAAGTCCTAGGCACCCGAGACCCCTCGAAAGCACTAGACGAGAAGACCATCGATTTTTTGTAATCGAGGATCCAACTCAAGCATTTTGTAGAGAAGATCTCTTAGAAGTATACAAGGGGTCCCTACCTTTGATCAAAGAAGAAAAATTCATCTGGCAAATTGGCGATCCAAAGAGTAGCACGGATTTTGCACCGCGGCATTGACGCCGGCATCTTCATCATCATCAACGTCACGGTCGCACCCAAGAATCGAGATTCGCAAGAAGAGAGTTCGAGCAAACTTTGCTCGCACTATCTTTGGAGTAGGAGTTGTTGAATGATGATAAGAGACGTGTTACTGCGGTTTGTAATTATTTGGAGCGTAATTGGATTCGAAGGTAGGAAGTTGCCCAAAATCGTGTTCGTCGATTTCGAAGGATTGCACCATATCGCACTCCGGTCGAAATGAAAGACTTTGCCCATACCATGTACGGACCAGGTGGGTAATGGGCTATTTGAAGACCAGCGGAGGTCGATGGAAGCGAGGGAAAAGGAGTTTGGGAACGAATCCCACGGGTGGACTTGTTACGCGTGATGCCGGTGCCAACGAACGAGGCCTCTCACACCTTTTCGAGCCTGGTTCATATTTTCTCGTCCCTTATGAAGAGCACACGTTCGGTAACTCCCATGGGACGTCACTAGCTTTGTTCAAGCCGGACTACCAATCGGCCACTCAAAAGCCTCACTTATGCCAGCCTACGAGCCTACAAATTGGCCCCAACCATTAAGGAAGAAACCTAGGCTTATGCAATCCGATTTCATCTAGTATTTTATTCAAACTTGGAGACCAAGACGCCTTATTTTAGATCCTTCTTGCTTAGTTGGTAGTAGAATCGCACCATACCAAGGGGCCTTGTGAAAAGTAAAAGGGCACCATTCCAATGCATGGTGCACGGTGCATGGTGGAAGTGCGCCACGGGGCATTTGAATAATGCATAGTGTAAATGTATTGTACTTATGTGCACCATGTGTCGTTTATTGTGGATGTTCATCGTAAGAAAGCATATGGTTCATGGTGGAAGTTGATGAGGTTATGTCCGCGGTTCTAAACAATGTTTCAAAGTCCTAGGCACCCGAGACCCCTCGAAAGCACTCGACGAGAAGACCATCATTTTTTTGTAATCAAGGATCCAACTCAAGCATTTTGTTGAGAAGATCTCTTAGAAGTATACAAGGGGTCCCTACCTTTGATCAAAGAAGACAAATTCATCTGTAAGAATTGGCGATCCAAAGAGTGGCACGGATTTTGCACCGCGGCATTGGCGCGGCATCTTCATCATCATCAGCGTCACGGTCGCACCCAAGAATCGAGATTCGCAAGAAAGAGAGTTCGAGCAAACTTTGCTCGCACTATCTTTGGAGTAGAGTTGTTGAATGATGATAAGGGACGTATTCTGCGGTTTGTAATTATTTGGAGGGTAATTGGATTCGAAGGTGGGAAGTTGCCCAAAATCGTGTTCGCCGATTTCGAAGGATTACACCATATCGCACTCCGGTCTAAATGAAAGACTTTGCCCATACCATGTCTGGACCAGGTGGGTAATGGGCTATTTGAAGACCGGCAGGGTCGATGGAGGCGAGGGGAAAAGGAGTTTGGGAACGAATCCCACGGGTGGACTTGTTACGGTGATGCCGGTGCCAACGAACGGGGCCTCTCACACCTTTTCGAGCCTGGTTCATATTTTCTCGTCCCCTTATGAAGAGCACACGTTCGGTAACTCCTATGGGACGTCACTAACTTTGTTCAAGCCCGACTACCAATCGGCCACTCCAAAGCCTCACTTATGTCGGCCTACGAGCCTACAAATTGGCCCAGACCATTAAGGACGAAACCTAGGCTTATGCAATCTGATTTCATCTAGTATTTTATTCAAACTTGGAGACCAAGACGCCTTATTTTAGATCCTTCTTGCTTAGTTGGTAGTAGAATCGCACCATACCAAGGGGGCACTATGAAAAGTAAAAGGGCACCATTCAAGTTGCATGGTGCACGGTGCATGGTGGAAGTGCGCCACGGAAGTGAATAATGCATAGTGTAAATGTATTGTACTTATGTGCACCATGTGTCGTTTATTGTGGATGTTCATCGTAAGAAAGCATATGGTTCATGGTGGAAGTTGATGAGGTTATGTCCGCGAGTTCTGTAAACAATGTTTCAAAGTCCTAGGCACCCGAGACCCCTCGAAAGCACTCAACGAGAAGACCATCAATTTTTTGTAGTCATGGATCCAACTCAAGCATTTTGTAGGGAAGATCTCTTAGAAGTATACAAGGGGGTCCCTACCTTTGATCAAAGAAGAAAAATTCATCTGTAAGAATTGGCGATCAAAAGTGGCACGGATTTTGCACGCGCGGCATTGACGCCGGCATCTTCATCATCATCAACGTCACGGTCGCACCCAAGAATCGAGATTCGCAAGAAAGAGAGTTCGAGCAAACTTTGCTTGCACTATCTTTGGAGTAGAGTTGTTGAATGATGATAAGAGACATGTTCTATGAGTTTGTAATTATTTGGAGCGTAATTGGATTCGAAGGTGGGAAGGCCCAAAATCGTGTTCGTCGATTTCGAAGGATTGCACCATATCGCACTCCGGTCGAAATGAAAGACTTTGCCCATACCATGTCTGGACCAGGTGGGTAATGGGCTATTTGAAGACCGGCGGGGTCGATGGAAGCGGGGAAAAGGAGTTTGCGAACGAATCCCACGAAGTGGACTTGTTACCGTGATGCCGGTGCCAACGAACGAGGCCTCTCCCAACTTTTCGAGCTGGTTCATATTTTCTCGTCCCTTATGAAGAGCACACGTTCAGTAACTCCTATGGGACGTCACTAACGCTTGTTCAAGCCCGACTACCAATCGGCCACTCAAAAGCCTCACTTATGTCGGCCTACGAGCCTAAATTGGCCCCGACCATTAAGGACGAAACCTAGGCTTATGCGATACGATTTCATCTAGTATTTTATTCAAACTTGGAGACCAAGACGCCTTATTTTAGATCCTTCTTGCTTAGTTGGTAGTAGAATCGCACCATACCACAGGGCACTGTGAAAAGTAAAAGGGCACCATTCCAAGTCTGCATGGTGCACGGTGCATGGTGGAAGTGCGCCACGGGAATTTGAATAATGCATAGTGTAAATGTATTGTACTTATGTGCACCATGTGTCGTTCATTGTGGATGTTCATCGTAAGAAAGCATATGGTTCATGGTGGAAGTTGATGAGGTTATGTCGCAGTTCTAAACAATGTTTCAAAGTCTAGGCACAGAGACCCCTCGAAAGCACTCAACGAGAAGACCATCATATTTTTGTAATCATGGATCCAACTCAAGCATTTTGTAGAGAAGATCTCTTAGAAGTATACAAGGGGGTCCCTACCTTTGATCAAAGAAGACAAATTCATCCTGTAGAATTGGCGATCAAAAGAGTGGCACGGATTTTGCACCGCGGTATTTACGCCGGCATCTTCATCATCATCAACCTCACGGTCGCACCCAAGAATCGAGATTCGCAAGAAAGAGTTCGAGCAAACTTTGCTCGCACTATCTTTGGAGTAGAGTTGTTGAATGATGATAAGAGACATGTTCGGTTGTAATTATTTGGAGCGTAATTGGATTCGAAGGTGGGAAGACGCCCCAAAATCGTGTTCGTCGATTTCGAAGGATTGCACCATATCGCACTCCGGTCGAAATGAAAGACTTTGCCCATACCATGTTTGGACCAGGTGGGTAATGGGCTATTTGAGGACCAGCGAGGGTCGATGGAAGCGGGGGAAAAGGAGTTTGGGAACAAATCCCACAGGTGGACTTGTTACCGTGATGCCGGTGCCAACGAATGAGGCCTCTCACAACTTTTCGAGCCTGGTTCATATTTTCTCGTCCCTTATGAAGAGCACACGTTCGGTAACTCCTATGGGACGTCACTAACGCTGTTCAAGCCGGACTACCAATCGGCCACTCAAAAGCCTCACTTATGTCAGCTTACGAGCCTACAAATTGGCCCAGACCATTAAGGACGAAACCTGAAGCTTATGCAATCGATTTCATCTAGTATTTTATTCAAACTTGGAGACCAAGACGCCTTATTTTAGATCCTTCTTGCTTAGTTGGTAGTAGAATCGCACCATACCAAGGGGACTTGTGAAAAGTAAAAGGGCACCATTCAGTTAGTGGTGCACGGTGCATGGTGGAAGTGCGCCACAGGAAGCTGAATAATGCATAGTGTAAATGTATTGTACTTATGTGCACCATGTGTCGTTTATTGTGGATGTTCATCGTAAGAAAGCATATGGTTCATGGTGGAAGTTGATGAGGTTATGTCCGCAGTTCCTAAACAATGTTTCAAAGTCCTAGGCACCCGAGACCCCTCGAAAGCACTAGACGAGAAGACCATCATTTTGTAATCAAGGATCCAACTCGAAGCATTTTGTTGAGAAGATCTCTTAGAAGTATACAAGGGGGTCCCTACCTTTGATCAAAGAAAAATTCATCTGTAGAATTGGCGATCCAAAATAGTAGCACGGATTTTGCACAGCGGCATTTACGCGGCATCTTCATCATCATCAACCTCACGGTCGCACCCCAAGAATCGAGATTCGCAAGAAGAAGAGAGTTCGAGCAAACTTTGCTCGCACTATCTTTGGAGTAGAGTTGTTGAATGATGATAAGAGACGTGATACACGGTTGTAATTATTTGGAGCGTAATTGGATTCGAAAGTGGAAAGTTGCCCAAAATCGTGTTCGCCGATTTCGAAGGATTGCACCATGTCCCACTCCGGTCGAAATGAAAGACTTTGCCCATACCATGTGGACCGAGGTGGGTAATGGGCTGTTGAAGACTGGCAAGGTCGATGGAAGCGAGGGGAAAAGGAGTTTGAGGCACGAATCCCACGAGTTGAACCTTCTGTAGCGTGATGCCGGTGCCTTAAACGCGAGGCCTCTCACAACTTTTCGAGCCTGGTTCATATTTTCTCGTCCCTTATGAAGAGCACACGTTGGGTAACTCCTATGGGACATCACTAACGCCTTATTCTAACCCAACTACCAATCGGCCACTCAAAAGCCTCACTTGTGTCGACCTACGAGCCTAAAAGTTGGCACAAGCATTAGGGACGAAACCTAGGCTTATGCGATCGATTTTCATCTAGTATTTTATTCAAACTTGGAGACCAAGACGCCTTATTTTAGATCCTTCTTGCTTAGTTGGTAGTAGAATCGCACCATACCAAGGGCCCTATGAAAAGTAAAGGGCACCATTCAATTACGTGGTGCACGGTGCATGGTGGAAGTGCGCCACAGGGGCGAATAATGCATAGTGTAAATGTAATGTACTTATGTGCACCATGTGTCGTTTATTGTGGATGTTCATCGTAAGAAAGCATATGGTTCATGGTGGAAGTTGATGAGGTTATGTCCGCGGTTCCTAAACAATGTTTCAAAGTCCTAGGCACCCGAGACCCCTCGAAAGCACTGCAAGCGAGAAGACCATCATATTTTTGTAATCATGGATCCAACTCAAGCATTTTGTTGAGAAGATCTCTTAGAAGTATACAAGGGGTCCTCTACCTTTGATCAAAGAAGACAAATTCATCCTGTAAGAATTGGCGATCCAAAGAGTAGCACGGATTTTGCACGCGATATTTACGCCGGCATCTTCATCATCATCAACCGTCACGGTCGCACCCCAAGAATCGGGATTCGCAAGAAAAGAGAGTTCAAGCAAGCTTTGCTCGCACTATCTTGGAGTAGAGTTGTTGAATGATGATAAGAGACATGTGTTACGGTTGTAATTATTTGGAGCGTAATTGGATTCGAAGGTAGGAAGGGTACCCAAAATCGTGTTCGCCGATTTCGAAGGGTTGCACCATATCGCACTCCGGTCGAAATGAAAGACTTATTCCCCCCACCATGTACTGGACGAGGGTGGGTAATGGGCTAGTTGAAGAGCTCGACGAGGGTCGATGGAGACGGAAATGGAGTTTGGGAGCGGATCCACGATGTGGACTTTTGTTACGCGAGTGATGCCGGTCCAACGAACGAGGCCCTCTCACACCTTTTCGAGCCTGGTTCATATTTTCTCGTCCCTTATGAAGCAGCACACGTTCGGTAACTCCTATGGGACGTCACTAACGCTGTTCAAGCCGAACTACCAATCGGCCACTCAAAAGCCTCACTTGTGCCGGCCTACGAGCCTAAAAAGTAGCCCAGTCCTTTAGGGACGAAACCTAGGCTTATGCGATCTGATTTCATCTAGTATTTTATTCAAACTTGGAGACCAAGACGCCTAATTTTAGATCCTTCTTGCTTAGTTGGTAGTAGAATCGCATCCTTACCAGGGGCAACGCTATGAAAAGTAAAAGTGCACCGTTCCAAAGAATACGTGGTGCACGGTACATGGTGGAAGTGCGCCATAGGAAGTTGAATAATGCATAGTGTAAATGTAATGTACTTATGTGCACCATGTGTCGTTCATTGTGGATGTTCATCGTAAGAAAGCATATGGTTCATGGTGGAAGTTGATGAGGTTATGGCCGCGAGTTCTAAACAACGTTTCAAAGTCCCTAGGCACCGAGACCCCTCGAAAGCACTCAACGAGAAGACCATCAATTTTTGTAATCAAGGATCCAACTCAAGCATTTTGTAGAGAAGATCTCTTAGAAGTATACAAGGGGGTCCCTACCTTTGATCAAAGAAGAAAAATTCATCCTGTAAGAATTGGCGATCAAGAGTCGCACGGATTTTGCACAGCGGCATTTACGCCGGCATCTTCATCATCATCGACGTCACGGTCGCACCCAAGAATCGAGATTCGCAAAGAGGGGTTCGAGCAAACTTTACTCGCACTATCTTTTGGAGTAGAGTTGTTGAATGATGATAAGAGACATGTTACGCGGTTTGTAATTATTTGGAGCGTAATTTGATTCGAAGGTAGAGTTACCCCAAAATCGTGTTCGCCGATTTCGAAGGATTACACCATATCGCACTCCGGTCGAAATGAAGACTTTGCCCATTACCATGTCTGGACCAGGGTGGGTAATGGGCTATTTGAAGACAGCGAGGTCGATGGAAGCGGGGGAAATGAAGTTTGGGAACGAATCCCACAGGTGGACTTGTTACCGTGATGCCAGTACCAGCGAACGAGGCCTCTCACCTTTTCGAGCGGTTCATATTTCTCGTCCCTTATGAAGAGCACACGTTCGGTAACTCCTATGGGGCCGTCACTAACGCCTATTCAAGCCCGACTACCAATCGACCACTCAAAAGCCTCACTTGTGTCAGCCCACGAGCCTAAAAATTGGCCCAAACCATTAGGGACGAAACCCGAGCTTATGCAATGCTGGATTTCATCTAGTATTTTATTCAAACTTGGAGACCAAGACGCCTTATTTTAGATCCTTCTTGCTTAGTTGGTAGTAGAATCGCACCATACCAAGGGGCACTATGAAAGTAAAAAGTGCACCATTCCAAGGCTTACATGGTGCACGGTGCATGGTGGAAGTGCGCCACAGAAATTTCGAATAATGCGTAGTGTAAATGTAATGTACTTATGTGCACCGTGTCGATTAATTGTGGATGTTCATCGTAAAAGCATATGGTTCATGGTGGAAGTTGATGAGGTTATGT
>JAUJYP020000913.1:0-45340 GCA_030674075.2 Linum usitatissimum
ATTGAGTTTTAAAATTGATTTGACAATTCTTTATAGGGGTTACCATAATGAAACTTGACTTTTTAGCCATCTCCAACATGCATGTCAAATATTAGCCGATTTGAAAATTTTGAAATTTTCATGTCAAAATGGTTCATCTCCATAGGTGTTAATCCCTTTGGAAATCGACAAGTTTCGAGGTCAAATGGTAATATTTTATATGGGCTAATATTTGACGTGTATGTTGGGAATGGCTAAAAATTGAGGTTTCCCCATGTTATGTCCTTCAAATAAAAGGCTTATGAAGTTAAACTATATTTCTTAACACTAAAACAATCTCGAGTAAAATTGATTTTTAAAATTGATTTGACAATTCTTTATAGCGGTTACCATAATGAAACGTGACTTTTTAGCCATCTCCAACATCAATGTGAAAAATTATCCGATTTGAAAATTTTGAAATTTTAATGTCAAAATGGTTCATCTCCATAGGTGTTAATCCCTTTCGAAATCGACATGTTTCGAGGTCAAATGGTAATTTTTTATATGGGCTAATATTTGACGTGTACGTTGGGAATGGCTAAAAATTGAGGTTTCACCATGTTATGTCCTTCAAATAAAAGGCTTATGAAGTTAAACTATATTTCAAACACGCTAAAACAATCTCTTGTAAAATTGATTTTTAAAATTGATTTGACAATTCTTTATAGGGGTTACCATAATGAAACTTGACTTTTTAGCCATCTCCAACATGCATGTCAAATATTAGCCGATTTGAAAATTTTGAAATTTTCATGTCAAAATGGTTCATCTCCATAGGTGTTAATCTCTTTGGAAATCGACAAGTTTCGAGGTCAAATGGTAATATTTTATATGGGCTAATATTTGACGTGTATGTTGGGAATGGCTAAAAATTGAGGTTTCCCCATGTTATGTCCTTCAAATAAAAGGCTTATGAAGTTAAACTATATTTCTTAACACTAAAACAATCTCGAGTAAAATTGATTTTTAAAATTGATTTGACAATTCTTTATAGCGGTTACCATAATGAAACGTGACTTTTTAGCCATCTCCAACATCAATGTGAAAAATTATCCGATTTGAAAATTTTGAAATTTTAATGTCAAAATGGTTCATCTCCATAGGTGTTAATCCCTTTCGAAATCGACATGTTTCGAGGTCAAATGGTAATTTTTTATATGGGCTAATATTTGACGTGTACGTTGGGAATGGCTAAAAATTGAGGTTTCACCATGTTATGTCCTTCAAATAAAAGGCTTATGAAGTTAAACTATATTTCAAACACGCTAAAACAATCTCTTGTAAAATTGATTTTTAAAATTGATTTGACAATTCTTTATAGGGGTTACCATAATGAAACTTGACTTTTTAGCCATCTCCAACATGCATGTCAAATATTAGCCGATTTGAAAATTTTGAAATTTTCATGTCAAAATGGTTCATCTCCATTGGTGTTAATCTCTTTGGAAATCGACAAGTTTCGAGGTCAAATGGTAATATTTTATATGGGCTAATATTTGACGTGTATGTTGGGAATGGCTAAAAATTGAGGTTTCACCATGTTATGTCCTTCAAATAAAAGGCTTATGAAGTTAAACTATATTTCTTAACACTAAAACAATCTCGAGTAAAATTGATTTTTAAAATTGATTTGACAATTCTTTATAGCGGTTACCATAATGAAACGTGACTTTTTAGCCATCTCCAACATCAATGTGAAAAATTATCCGATTTGAAAATTTTGAAATTTTAATGTCAAAATGGTTCATCTCCATAGGTGTTAATCCCTTTCGAAATCGACATGTTTCGAGGTCAAATGGTAATTTTTTATATGGGCTAATATTTGACGTGTACGTTGGGAATGGCTAAAAATTGAGGTTTCACCATGTTATGTCCTTCAAATAAAAGGCTTATGAAGTTAAACTATATTTCAAACACGCTAAAACAATCTCTTGTAAAATTGATTTTTAAAATTGATTTGACAATTCTTTATAGGGGTTACCATAATGAAACTTGACTTTTTAGCCATCTCCAACATGCATGTCAAATATTAGCCGATTTGAAAATTTTGAAATTTTCATGTCAAAATGGTTCATCTCCATAGGTGTTAATCTCTTTGGAAATCGACAAGTTTCGAGGTCAAATGGTAATATTTTATATGGGCTAATATTTGACGTGTATGTTGGGAATGGCTAAAAATTGAGGTTTCCCCATGTTATGTCCTTCAAATAAAAGGCTTATGAAGTTAAACTATATTTCTTAACACTAAAACAATCTCGAGTAAAATTGATTTTTAAAATTGATTTGACAATTCTTTATAGCGGTTACCATAATGAAACGTGACTTTTTAGCCATCTCCAACATCAATGTGAAAAATTAGCCGATTTGAAAATTTTGAAATTTTAATGTCAAAATGGTTCATCTCCATAGGTGTTAATCCCTTTCGAAATCGACATGTTTCGAGGTCAAATGGTAATTTTTTATATGGGCTAATATTTGACGTGTACGTTGGGAATGGCTAAAAATTGAGGTTTCACCATGTTATGTCCTTCAAATAAAAGGCTTATGAAGTTAAACTATATTTCAAACACGCTAAAACAATCTCTTGTAAAATTGAGTTTTAAAATTGATTTGACAATTCTTTATAGGGGTTACCATAATGAAACTTGACTTTTTAGCCATCTCCAACATGCATGTCAAATATTAGCCGATTTGAAAATTTTGAAATTTTCATGTCAAAATGGTTCATCTCCATAGGTGTTAATCTCTTTGGAAATCGACAAGTTTCGAGGTCAAATGGTAATATTTTATATGGGCTAATATTTGACGTGTATGTTGGGAATGGCTAAAAATTGAGGTTTCCCCATGTTATGTCCTTCAAATAAAAGGCTTATGAAGTTAAACTATATTTCTTAACACTAAAACAATCTCGAGTAAAATTGAATTTAAAAATTGATTTGACAATTCTTTATAGCGGTTACCATAATGAAACGTGACTTTTTAGCCATCTCCAACATCAATGTGAAAAATTATCCGATTTGAAAATTTTGAAATTTTAATGTCAAAATGGTTCATCTCCATAGGCGTTAATCCCTTTCGAATTCGACATGTTTCGAGGTCAAATGGTAATTTTTTATATGGGCTAATATTTGACGTGTACGTTGGGAATGGCTAAAAATTGAGGTTTCACCATGTTATGTCCTTCAAATAAAAGGCTTATGAAGTTAAACTATATTTCAAACACGCTAAAACAATCTCTTGTAAAATTGATTTTTAAAATTGATTTGACAATTCTTTATAGGGGTTACCATAATGAAACTTGACTTTTTAGCCATCTCCAACATGCATGTCAAATATTAGCCGATTTGAAAATTTTGAAATTTTCATGTCAAAATGGTTCATCTCCATAGGTGTTAATCTCTTTGGAAATCGACAAGTTTCGAGGTCAAATGGTAATATTTTATATGGGCTAATATTTGACGTGTATGTTGGGAATGGCTAAAAATTGAGGTTTCCCCATGTTATGTCCTTCAAATAAAAGGCTTATGAAGTTAAACTATATTTCTTAACACTAAAACAATCTCGAGTAAAATTGATTTTTAAAATTGATTTGACAATTCTTTATAGCGGTTACCATAATGAAACGTGACTTTTTAGCCATCTCCAACATCAATGTGAAAAATTATCCGATTTGAAAATTTTGAAATTTTAATGTCAAAATGGTTCATCTCCATAGGCGTTAATCCCTTTCGAATTCGACATGTTTCGAGGTCAAATGGTAATTTTTTATATGGGCTAATATTTGACGTGTACGTTGGGAATGGCTAAAAATTGAGGTTTCACCATGTTATGTCCTTCAAATAAAAGGCTTATGAAGTTAAACTATATTTCAAACACGCTAAAACAATCTCTTGTAAAATTGATTTTTAAAATTGATTTGACAATTCTTTATAGGGGTTACCATAATGAAACTTGACTTTTTAGCCATCTCCAACATGCATGTCAAATATTAGCCGATTTGAAAATTTTGAAATTTTCATGTCAAAATGGTTCATCTCCATAGGTGTTAATCTCTTTGGAAATCGACAAGTTTCGAGGTCAAATGGTAATATTTTATATGGGCTAATATTTGACGTGTATGTTGGGAATGGCTAAAAATTGAGGTTTCCCCATGTTATGTCCTTCAAATAAAAGGCTTATGAAGTTAAACTATATTTCTTAACACTAAAACAATCTCGAGTAAAATTGATTTTTAAAATTGATTTGACAATTCTTTATAGCGGTTACCATAATGAAACGTGACTTTTTAGCCATCTCCAACATCAATGTGAAAAATTATCCGATTTGAAAATTTTGAAATTTTAATGTCAAAATGGTTCATCTCCATAGGCGTTAATCCCTTTCGAATTCGACATGTTTCGAGGTCAAATGGTAATTTTTTATATGGGCTAATATTTGACGTGTACGTTGGGAATGGCTAAAAATTGAGGTTTCACCATGTTATGTCCTTCAAATAAAAGGCTTATGAAGTTAAACTATATTTCAAACACGCTAAAACAATCTCTTGTAAAATTGATTTTTAAAATTGATTTGACAATTCTTTATAGGGGTTACCATAATGAAACTTGACTTTTTAGCCATCTCCAACATGCATGTCAAATATTAGCCGATTTGAAAATTTTGAAATTTTCATGTCAAAATGGTTCATCTCCATAGGTGTTAATCTCTTTGGAAATCGACAAGTTTCGAGGTCAAATGGTAATATTTTATATGGGCTAATATTTGACGTGTATGTTGGGAATGGCTAAAAATTGAGGTTTCCCCATGTTATGTCCTTCAAATAAAAGGCTTATGAAGTTAAACTATATTTCTTAACACTAAAACAATCTCGAGTAAAATTGAATTTAAAAATTGATTTGACAATTCTTTATAGCGGTTACCATAATGAAACGTGACTTTTTAGCCATCTCCAACATCAATGTGAAAAATTATCCGATTTGAAAATTTTGAAATTTTAATGTCAAAATGGTTCATCTCCATAGGTGTTAATCCCTTTCGAAATCGACATGTTTCGAGGTCAAATGGTAATTTTTTATATGGGCTAATATTTGACGTGTACGTTGGGAATGGCTAAAAATTGAGGTTTCACCATGTTATGTCCTTCAAATAAAAGGCTTATGAAGTTAAACTATATTTCAAACACGCTAAAACAATCTCTTGTAAAATTGATTTTTAAAATTGATTTGACAATTCTTTATAGGGGTTACCATAATGAAACTTGACTTTTTAGCCATCTCCAACATGCATGTCAAATATTAGCCGATTTGAAAATTTTGAAATTTTCATGTCAAAATGGTTCATCTCCATAGGTGTTAATCTCTTTGGAAATCGACAAGTTTCGAGGTCAAATGGTAATATTTTATATGGGCTAATATTTGACGTGTATGTTGGGAATGGCTAAAAATTGAGGTTTCCCCATGTTATGTCCTTCAAATAAAAGGCTTATGAAGTTAAACTATATTTCTTAACACTAAAACAATCTCGAGTAAAATTGAATTTAAAAATTGATTTGACAATTCTTTATAGCGGTTACCATAATGAAACGTGACTTTTTAGCCATCTCCAACATCAATGTGAAAAATTATCCGATTTGAAAATTTTGAAATTTTAATGTCAAAATGGTTCATCTCCATAGGCGTTAATCCCTTTCGAATTCGACATGTTTCGAGGTCAAATGGTAATTTTTTATATGGGCTAATATTTGACGTGTACGTTGGGAATGGCTAAAAATTGAGGTTTCACCATGTTATGTCCTTCAAATAAAAGGCTTATGAAGTTAAACTATATTTCAAACACGCTAAAACAATCTCTTGTAAAATTGATTTTTAAAATTGATTTGACAATTCTTTATAGGGGTTACCATAATGAAACTTGACTTTTTAGCCATCTCCAACATGCATGTCAAATATTAGCCGATTTGAAAATTTTGAAATTTTCATGTCAAAATGGTTCATCTCCATAGGTGTTAATCTCTTTGGAAATCGACAAGTTTCGAGGTCAAATGGTAATATTTTATATGGGCTAATATTTGACGTGTATGTTGGGAATGGCTAAAAATTGAGGTTTCCCCATGTTATGTCCTTCAAATAAAAGGCTTATGAAGTTAAACTATATTTCTTAACACTAAAACAATCTCGAGTAAAATTGAATTTTAAAATTGATTTGACAATTCTTTATAGCGGTTACCATAATGAAACGTGACTTTTTAGCCATCTCCAACATCAATGTGAAAAATTATCCGATTTGAAAATTTTGAAATTTTAATGTCAAAATGGTTCATCTCCATAGGCGTTAATCCCTTTCGAAATCGACATGTTTCGAGGTCAAATGGTAATTTTTTATATGGGCTAATATTTGACGTGTACGTTGGGAATGGCTAAAAATTGAGGTTTCACCATGTTATGTCCTTCAAATAAAAGGCTTATGAAGTTAAACTATATTTCAAACACGCTAAAACAATCTCTTGTAAAATTGATTTTTAAAATTGATTTGACAATTCTTTATAGGGGTTACCATAATGAAACTTGACTTTTTAGCCATCTCCAACATGCATGTCAAATATTAGCCGATTTGAAAATTTTGAAATTTTCATGTCAAAATGGTTCATCTCCATTGGTGTTAATCTCTTTGGAAATCGACAAGTTTCGAGGTCAAATGGTAATATTTTATATGGGCTAATATTTGACGTGTATGTTGGGAATGGCTAAAAATTGAGGTTTCCCCATGTTATGTCCTTCAAATAAAAGGCTTATGAAGTTAAACTATATTTCTTAACACTAAAACAATCTCGAGTAAAATTGAATTTAAAAATTGATTTGACAATTCTTTATAGCGGTTACCATAATGAAACGTGACTTTTTAGCCATCTCCAACATCAATGTGAAAAATTATCCGATTTGAAAATTTTGAAATTTTAATGTCAAAATGGTTCATCTCCATAGGCGTTAATCCCTTTCGAATTCGACATGTTTCGAGGTCAAATGGTAATTTTTTATATGGGCTAATATTTGACGTGTACGTTGGGAATGGCTAAAAATTGAGGTTTCACCATGTTATGTCCTTCAAATAAAAGGCTTATGAAGTTAAACTATATTTCAAACACGCTAAAACAATCTCTTGTAAAATTGATTTTTAAAATTGATTTGACAATTCTTTATAGGGGTTACCATAATGAAACTTGACTTTTTAGCCATCTCCAACATGCATGTCAAATATTAGCCGATTTGAAAATTTTGAAATTTTCATGTCAAAATGGTTCATCTCCATAGGTGTTAATCTCTTTGGAAATCGACAAGTTTCGAGGTCAAATGGTAATATTTTATATGGGCTAATATTTGACGTGTATGTTGGGAATGGCTAAAAATTGAGGTTTCCCCATGTTATGTCCTTCAAATAAAAGGCTTATGAAGTTAAACTATATTTCTTAACACTAAAACAATCTCGAGTAAAATTGAATTTAAAAATTGATTTGACAATTCTTTATAGCGGTTACCATAATGAAACGTGACTTTTTAGCCATCTCCAACATCAATGTGAAAAATTATCCGATTTGAAAATTTTGAAATTTTAATGTCAAAATGGTTCATCTCCATAGGCGTTAATCCCTTTCGAATTCGACATGTTTCGAGGTCAAATGGTAATTTTTTATATGGGCTAATATTTGACGTGTACGTTGGGAATGGCTAAAAATTGAGGTTTCACCATGTTATGTCCTTCAAATAAAAGGCTTATGAAGTTAAACTATATTTCAAACACGCTAAAACAATCTCTTGTAAAATTGATTTTTAAAATTGATTTGACAATTCTTTATAGGGGTTACCATAATGAAACTTGACTTTTTAGCCATCTCCAACATGCATGTCAAATATTAGCCGATTTGAAAATTTTGAAATTTTCATGTCAAAATGGTTCATCTCCATAGGTGTTAATCTCTTTGGAAATCGACAAGTTTCGAGGTCAAATGGTAATATTTTATATGGGCTAATATTTGACGTGTATGTTGGGAATGGCTAAAAATTGAGGTTTCCCCATGTTATGTCCTTCAAATAAAAGGCTTATGAAGTTAAACTATATTTCTTAACACTAAAACAATCTCGAGTAAAATTGAATTTAAAAATTGATTTGACAATTCTTTATAGCGGTTACCATAATGAAACGTGACTTTTTAGCCATCTCCAACATCAATGTGAAAAATTATCCGATTTGAAAATTTTGAAATTTTAATGTCAAAATGGTTCATCTCCATAGGCGTTAATCCCTTTCGAATTCGACATGTTTCGAGGTCAAATGGTAATTTTTTATATGGGCTAATATTTGACGTGTACGTTGGGAATGGCTAAAAATTGAGGTTTCACCATGTTATGTCCTTCAAATAAAAGGCTTATGAAGTTAAACTATATTTCAAACACGCTAAAACAATCTCTTGTAAAATTGATTTTTAAAATTGATTTGACAATTCTTTATAGGGGTTACCATAATGAAACTTGACTTTTTAGCCATCTCCAACATGCATGTCAAATATTAGCCGATTTGAAAATTTTGAAATTTTCATGTCAAAATGGTTCATCTCCATAGGTGTTAATCTCTTTGGAAATCGACAAGTTTCGAGGTCAAATGGTAATATTTTATATGGGCTAATATTTGACGTGTATGTTGGGAATGGCTAAAAATTGAGGTTTCCCCATGTTATGTCCTTCAAATAAAAGGCTTATGAAGTTAAACTATATTTCTTAACACTAAAACAATCTCGAGTAAAATTGATTTTTAAAATTGATTTGACAATTCTTTATAGCGGTTACCATAATGAAACGTGACTTTTTAGCCATCTCCAACATCAATGTGAAAAATTATCCGATTTGAAAATTTTGAAATTTTAATGTCAAAATGGTTCATCTCCATAGGTGTTAATCCCTTTCGAAATCGACATGTTTCGAGGTCAAATGGTAATTTTTTATATGGGCTAATATTTGACGTGTACGTTGGGAATGGCTAAAAATTGAGGTTTCACCATGTTATGTCCTTCAAATAAAAGGCTTATGAAGTTAAACTATATTTCAAACACGCTAAAACAATCTCTTGTAAAATTGAGTTTTAAAATTGATTTGACAATTCTTTATAGGGGTTACCATAATGAAACTTGACTTTTTAGCCATCTCCAACATGCATGTCAAATATTAGCCGATTTGAAAATTTTGAAATTTTCATGTCAAAATGGTTCATCTCCATTGGTGTTAATCTCTTTGGAAATCGACAAGTTTCGAGGTCAAATGGTAATATTTTATATGGGCTAATATTTGACGTGTATGTTGGGAATGGCTAAAAATTGAGGTTTCCCCATGTTATGTCCTTCAAATAAAAGGCTTATGAAGTTAAACTATATTTCTTAACACTAAAACAATCTCGAGTAAAATTGATTTTTAAAATTGATTTGACAATTCTTTATAGCGGTTACCATAATGAAACGTGACTTTTTAGCCATCTCCAACATCAATGTGAAAAATTATCCGATTTGAAAATTTTGAAATTTTAATGTCAAAATGGTTCATCTCCATAGGCGTTAATCCCTTTCGAATTCGACATGTTTCGAGGTCAAATGGTAATTTTTTATATGGGCTAATATTTGACGTGTACGTTGGGAATGGCTAAAAATTGAGGTTTCACCATGTTATGTCCTTCAAATAAAAGGCTTATGAAGTTAAACTATATTTCAAACACGCTAAAACAATCTCTTGTAAAATTGATTTTTAAAATTGATTTGACAATTCTTTATAGGGGTTACCATAATGAAACTTGACTTTTTAGCCATCTCCAACATGCATGTCAAATATTAGCCGATTTGAAAATTTTGAAATTTTCATGTCAAAATGGTTCATCTCCATAGGTGTTAATCTCTTTGGAAATCGACAAGTTTCGAGGTCAAATGGTAATATTTTATATGGGCTAATATTTGACGTGTATGTTGGGAATGGCTAAAAATTGAGGTTTCACCATGTTATGTCCTTCAAATAAAAGGCTTATGAAGTTAAACTATATTTCTTAACACTAAAACAATCTCGAGTAAAATTGATTTTTAAAATTGATTTGACAATTCTTTATAGCGGTTACCATAATGAAACGTGACTTTTTAGCCATCTCCAACATCAATGTGAAAAATTATCCGATTTGAAAATTTTGAAATTTTAATGTCAAAATGGTTCATCTCCATAGGCGTTAATCCCTTTCGAATTCGACATGTTTCGAGGTCAAATGGTAATTTTTTATATGGGCTAATATTTGACGTGTACGTTGGGAATGGCTAAAAATTGAGGTTTCACCATGTTATGTCCTTCAAATAAAAGGCTTATGAAGTTAAACTATATTTCAAACACGCTAAAACAATCTCTTGTAAAATTGATTTTTAAAATTGATTTGACAATTCTTTATAGGGGTTACCATAATGAAACTTGACTTTTTAGCCATCTCCAACATGCATGTCAAATATTAGCCGATTTGAAAATTTTGAAATTTTCATGTCAAAATGGTTCATCTCCATAGGTGTTAATCTCTTTGGAAATCGACAAGTTTCGAGGTCAAATGGTAATATTTTATATGGGCTAATATTTGACGTGTATGTTGGGAATGGCTAAAAATTGAGGTTTCACCATGTTATGTCCTTCAAATAAAAGGCTTATGAAGTTAAACTATATTTCTTAACACTAAAACAATCTCGAGTAAAATTGATTTTTAAAATTGATTTGACAATTCTTTATAGCGGTTACCATAATGAAACGTGACTTTTTAGCCATCTCCAACATCAATGTGAAAAATTAGCCGATTTGAAAATTTTGAAATTTTCATGTCAAAATGGTTCATCTCCATAGGTGTTAATCCCTTTCGAAATCGACATGTTTCGAGGTCAAATGGTAATTTTTTATATGGGCTAATATTTGACGTGTACGTTGGGAATGGCTAAAAATTGAGGTTTCACCATGTTATGTTCTTCAAATAAAAGGCTTATGAAGTTAAACTATATTTCAAACACGCTAAAACAATCTCTTGTAAAATTGAGTTTTAAAATTGATTTGACAATTCTTTATAGGGGTTACCATAATGAAACTTGACTTTTTAGCCATCTCCAACATGCATGTCAAATATTAGCCGATTTGAAAATTTTGAAATTTTCATGTCAAAATGGTTCATCTCCATAGGTGTTAATCTCTTTGGAAATCGACAAGTTTCGAGGTCAAATGGTAATTTTTATATGGGCTAATATTTGACGTGTATGTTGGGAATGGCTAAAAATTGAGGTTTCCCCATGTTATGTCCTTCAAATAAAAGGCTTATGAAGTTAAACTATATTTCTTAACACTAAAACAATCTCGAGTAAAATTGATTTTTAAAATTGATTTGACAATTCTTTATAGCGGTTACCATAATGAAACGTGACTTTTTAGCCATCTCCAACATCAATGTGAAAAATTATCCGATTTGAAAATTTTGAAATTTTAATGTCAAAATGGTTCATCTCCATAGGTGTTAATCCCTTTCGAAATCGACATGTTTCGAGGTCAAATGGTAATTTTTTATATGGGCTAATATTTGACGTGTACGTTGGGAATGGCTAAAAATTGAGGTTTCACCATGTTATGTCCTTCAAATAAAAGGCTTATGAAGTTAAACTATATTTCAAACACGCTAAAACAATCTCTTGTAAAATTGATTTTTAAAATTGATTTGACAATTCTTTATAGGGGTTACCATAATGAAACTTGACTTTTTAGCCATCTCCAACATGCATGTCAAATATTAGCCGATTTGAAAATTTTGAAATTTTCATGTCAAAATGGTTCATCTCCATAGGTGTTAATCTCTTTGGAAATCGACAAGTTTCGAGGTCAAATGGTAATATTTTATATGGGCTAATATTTGACGTGTATGTTGGGAATGGCTAAAAATTGAGGTTTCCCCATGTTATGTCCTTCAAATAAAAGGCTTATGAAGTTAAACTATATTTCTTAACACTAAAACAATCTCGAGTAAAATTGATTTTTAAAATTGATTTGACAATTCTTTATAGCGGTTACCATAATGAAACGTGACTTTTTAGCCATCTCCAACATCAATGTGAAAAATTATCCGATTTGAAAATTTTGAAATTTTAATGTCAAAATGGTTCATCTCCATAGGCGTTAATCCCTTTCGAATTCGACATGTTTCGAGGTCAAATGGTAATTTTTTATATGGGCTAATATTTGACGTGTACGTTGGGAATGGCTAAAAATTGAGGTTTCACCATGTTATGTCCTTCAAATAAAAGGCTTATGAAGTTAAACTATATTTCAAACACGCTAAAACAATCTCTTGTAAAATTGAGTTTTAAAATTGATTTGACAATTCTTTATAGGGGTTACCATAATGAAACTTGACTTTTTAGCCATCTCCAACATGCATGTCAAATATTAGCCGATTTGAAAATTTTGAAATTTTCATGTCAAAATGGTTCATCTCCATAGGTGTTAATCTCTTTGGAAATCGACAAGTTTCGAGGTCAAATGGTAATATTTTATATGGGCTAATATTTGACGTGTATGTTGGGAATGGCTAAAAATTGAGGTTTCCCCATGTTATGTCCTTCAAATAAAAGGCTTATGAAGTTAAACTATATTTCTTAACACTAAAACAATCTCGAGTAAAATTGATTTTTAAAATTGATTTGACAATTCTTTATAGCGGTTACCATAATGAAACGTGACTTTTTAGCCATCTCCAACATCAATGTGAAAAATTATCCGATTTGAAAATTTTGAAATTTTAATGTCAAAATGGTTCATCTCCATAGGCGTTAATCCCTTTCGAAATCGACATGTTTCGAGGTCAAATGGTAATTTTTTATATGGGCTAATATTTGACGTGTACGTTGGGAATGGCTAAAAATTGAGGTTTCACCATGTTATGTCCTTCAAATAAAAGGCTTATGAAGTTAAACTATATTTCAAACACGCTAAAACAATCTCTTGTAAAATTGATTTTTAAAATTGATTTGACAATTCTTTATAGGGGTTACCATAATGAAACTTGACTTTTTAGCCATCTCCAACATGCATGTCAAATATTAGCCGATTTGAAAATTTTGAAATTTTCATGTCAAAATGGTTCATCTCCATAGGTGTTAATCTCTTTGGAAATCGACAAGTTTCGAGGTCAAATGGTAATATTTTATATGGGCTAATATTTGACGTGTATGTTGGGAATGGCTAAAAATTGAGGTTTCACCATGTTATGTCCTTCAAATAAAAGGCTTATGAAGTTAAACTATATTTCTTAACACTAAAACAATCTCGAGTAAAATTGAATTTAAAAATTGATTTGACAATTCTTTATAGCGGTTACCATAATGAAACGTGACTTTTTAGCCATCTCCAACATCAATGTGAAAAATTATCCGATTTGAAAATTTTGAAATTTTAATGTCAAAATGGTTCATCTCCATAGGCGTTAATCCCTTTCGAATTCGACATGTTTCGAGGTCAAATGGTAATTTTTTATATGGGCTAATATTTGACGTGTACGTTGGGAATGGCTAAAAATTGAGGTTTCACCATGTTATGTCCTTCAAATAAAAGGCTTATGAAGTTAAACTATATTTCAAACACGCTAAAACAATCTCTTGTAAAATTGATTTTTAAAATTGATTTGACAATTCTTTATAGGGGTTACCATAATGAAACTTGACTTTTTAGCCATCTCCAACATGCATGTCAAATATTAGCCGATTTGAAAATTTTGAAATTTTCATGTCAAAATGGTTCATCTCCATAGGTGTTAATCTCTTTGGAAATCGACAAGTTTCGAGGTCAAATGGTAATATTTTATATGGGCTAATATTTGACGTGTATGTTGGGAATGGCTAAAAATTGAGGTTTCCCCATGTTATGTCCTTCAAATAAAAGGCTTATGAAGTTAAACTATATTTCTTAACACTAAAACAATCTCGAGTAAAATTGATTTTTAAAATTGATTTGACAATTCTTTATAGCGGTTACCATAATGAAACGTGACTTTTTAGCCATCTCCAACATCAATGTGAAAAATTATCCGATTTGAAAATTTTGAAATTTTAATGTCAAAATGGTTCATCTCCATAGGTGTTAATCCCTTTCGAAATCGACATGTTTCGAGGTCAAATGGTAATTTTTTATATGGGCTAATATTTGACGTGTACGTTGGGAATGGCTAAAAATTGAGGTTTCACCATGTTATGTCCTTCAAATAAAAGGCTTATGAAGTTAAACTATATTTCAAACACGCTAAAACAATCTCTTGTAAAATTGATTTTTAAAATTGATTTGACAATTCTTTATAGGGGTTACCATAATGAAACTTGACTTTTTAGCCATCTCCAACATGCATGTCAAATATTAGCCGATTTGAAAATTTTGAAATTTTCATGTCAAAATGGTTCATCTCCATAGGTGTTAATCCCTTTCGAAATCGACAAGTTTCGAGGTCAAATGGTAATTTTTTATATGGGCTAATATTTGACGTGTACGTTGGGAATGGCTAAAAATTGAGGTTTCACCATGTTATGTCCTTCAAATAAAAGGCTTATGAAGTTAAACTATATTTCAAACACGCTAAAACAATCTCTTGTAAAATTGAGTTTTAAAATTGATTTGACAATTCTTTATAGGGGTTACCATAATGAAACTTGACTTTTTAGCCATCTCCAACATGCATGTCAAATATTAGCCGATTTGAAAATTTTGAAATTTTCATGTCAAAATGGTTCATCTCCATAGGTGTTAATCCCTTTCGAAATCGACAAGTTTCGAGGTCAAATGGTAATTTTTTATATGGGCTAATGTTTGACGTGTATGTTGGGAATGGCTAAAAATTGAGGTTTCCCCATGTTATGTCCTTCAAATAAAAGGCTTATGAAGTTAAACTATATTTCTTAACACTAAAACAATCTCGAGTAAAATTGATTTTTAAAATTGATTTGACAATTCTTTATAACGGTTACCATAATGAAACGTGACTTTTTAGCCATCTCCAACATCAATGTGAAAAATTAGCCGATTTGAAAATTTTGAAATTTTCATGTCAAAATGGTTCATCTCCATAGGTGTTAATCTCTTTGGAAATCGACAAGTTTCGAGGTCAAATGGTAATATTTTATATGGGCTAATATTTGACGTGTATGTTGGGAATGGCTAAAAATTGAGGTTTCACCATGTTATGTCCTTCAAATAAAAGGCTTATGAAGTTAAACTATATTTCTTAACACTAAAACAATCTCGAGTAAAATTGATTTTTAAAATTGATTTGACAATTCTTTATAGCGGTTACCATAATGAAACGTGAATTTTTAGCCATCTCCAAAATCAATGTGAAAAATTAGCCGATTTGATAATTTTGAAATTTTCATGTCAAAATGGTTCATCTCCATTGGTTTTAATCCCTTTCGAAATCGACATGTTTCGAGGTCAAATGGTAATTTCTTATATGGGCTAATATTTGACGTGTACGTTGGGAATGGCTAAAAATTGAGGTTTCACCATGTTATGTTCTTCAAATAAAAGGCTTATGAAGTTAAACTATATTTCAAACACGCTAAAACAATCTCTTGTAAAATTGAGTTTTAAAATTGATTTGACAATTCTTTATAGAGGTTACCATAATGAAACTTGACTTTTTAGCCATCTCCAACATGCATGTCAAATATTAGCCGATTTGAAAATTTTGAAATTTTCATGTCAAAATGGTTCATCTCCATAGGTGTTAATCCCTTTCGAAATCGACAAGTTTCGAGGTCAAATGGTAATTTTTTATATGGGCTAATATTTGACGTGTATGTTGGGAATGGCTAAAAATTGAGGTTTCCCCATGTTATGTCCTTCAAATAAAAGGCTTATGAAGTTAAACTATATTTCTTAACACTAAAATAATCTCGAGTAAAATTGATTTTTAAAATTGATTTGACAATTCTTTATAACGGTTACCATAATGAAACGTGACTTTTTAGCCATCTCCAACATCAATGTGAAAAATTAGCCGATTTGAAAATTTTGAAATTTTCATGTCAAAATGGTTCATCTCCATAGGTGTTAATCCCTTTCGAAATCGACAAGTTTCGAGGTCAAATGGTAATTTTTTATATGGGCTAATATTTGACGTGTACGTTGGGAATGGCTAAAAATTGAGGTTTCACCATGTTATGTCCTTCAAATAAAAGGCTTATGAAGTTAAACTATATTTCAAACACGCTAAAACAATCTCTTGTAAAATTGATTTTTAAAATTGATTTGACAATTCTTTATAGGGGTTACCATAATGAAACTTGACTTTTTAGCCATCTCCAACATGCATGTCAAATATTAGCCGATTTGAAAATTTTGAAATTTTCATGTCAAAATGGTTCATCTCCATAGGTGTTAATCTCTTTGGAAATCGACAAGTTTCGAGGTCAAATGGTAATATTTTATATGGGCTAATATTTGACGTGTATGTTGGGAATGGCTAAAAATTGAGGTTTCACCATGTTATGTCCTTCAAATAAAAGGCTTATGAAGTTAAACTATATTTCTTAACACTAAAACAATCTCGAGTAAAATTGATTTTTAAAATTGATTTGACAATTCTTTATAGCGGTTACCATAATGAAACGTGAATTTTTAGCCATCTCCAAAATCAATGTGAAAAATTAGCCGATTTGATAATTTTGAAATTTTCATGTCAAAATGGTTCATCTCCATTGGTTTTAATCCCTTTCGAAATCGACATGTTTCGAGGTCAAATGGTAATTTCTTATATGGGCTAATATTTGACGTGTACGTTGGGAATGGCTAAAAATTGAGGTTTCACCATGTTATGTTCTTCAAATAAAAGGCTTATGAAGTTAAACTATATTTCAAACACGCTAAAACAATCTCTTGTAAAATTGAGTTTTAAAATTGATTTGACAACTCTTTATAGGGGTTACCATAATGAAACTTGACTTTTTAGCCATCTCCAACATGCATGTCAAATATTAGCCGATTTGAAAATTTTGAAATTTTCATGTCAAAATGGTTCATCTCCATAGGTGTTAATCCCTTTCGAAATCGACAAGTTTCGAGGTCAAATGGTAATTTTTTATATGGGCTAATGTTTGACGTGTATGTTGGGAATGGCTAAAAATTGAGGTTTCCCCATGTTATGTCCTTCAAATAAAAGGCTTATGAAGTTAAACTATATTTCTTAACACTAAAATAATCTCGAGTAAAATTGATTTTTAAAATTGATTTGACAATTCTTTATAACGGTTACCATAATGAAACGTGACTTTTTAGCCATCTCCAACATCAATGTGAAAAATTAGCCGATTTGAAAATTTTGAAATTTTCATGTCAAAATGGTTCATCTCCATAGGTGTTAATCTCTTTGGAAATCGACAAGTTTCGAGGTCAAATGGTAATATTTTATATGGGCTAATATTTGACGTGTATGTTGGGAATGGCTAAAAATTGAGGTTTCACCATGTTATGTCCTTCAAATAAAAGGCTTATGAAGTTAAACTATATTTCTTAACACTAAAACAATCTCGAGTAAAATTGATTTTTAAAATTGATTTGACAATTCTTTATAGCGGTTACCATAATGAAACGTGAATTTTTAGCCATCTCCAAAATCAATGTGAAAAATTAGCCGATTTGATAATTTTGAAATTTTCATGTCAAAATGGTTCATCTCCATTGGTTTTAATCCCTTTCGAAATCGACATGTTTCGAGGTCAAATGGTAATTTCTTATATGGGCTAATATTTGACGTGTACGTTGGGAATGGCTAAAAATTGAGGTTTCACCATGTTATGTTCTTCAAATAAAAGGCTTATCAAGTTAAACTATATTTCAAACACGCTAAAACAATCTCTTGTAAAATTGAGTTTTAAAATTGATTTGACAACTCTTTATAGAGGTTACCATAATGAAACTTGACTTTTTAGCCATCTCCAACATGCATGTCAAATATTAGCCGATTTGAAAATTTTGAAATTTTCATGTCAAAATGGTTCATCTCCATAGGTGTTAATCCCTTTCGAAATCGACAAGTTTCGAGGTCAAATGGTAATTTTTTATATGGGCTAATATTTGACGTGTATGTTGGGAATGGCTAAAAATTGAGGTTTCCCCATGTTATGTCCTTCAAATAAAAGGCATATGAAGTTAAATTATATTTCTTAACACTAAAATAATCTCGAGTAAAATTGATTTTTAAAATTGATTTGACAATTCTTTATAACGGCTACCATAATGAAACGTGACTTTTTAGCCATCTCCAACATCAATGTGAAAAATTAGCCGATTTGAAAATTTTGAAATTTTCATGTCAAAATGGGTCATCTCCATTGGTGTTAATCCCTTTCGAAATCGACAAGTTTCAAGGTCAAATGGTAATTTTTTATATGGGCTAATATTTGACGTGTATGTTGGGAATGGCTAAAAATTGAGGTTTCCCCATGTTATGTCCTTCAAATAAAAGGCTTATGAAGTTAAACTATATTTCTTAACACTAAAACAATCTCGAGTAAAATTGAATTTAAAAATTGATTTGACAATTCTTTATAACGGTTACCATAATGAAACGTGACTTTTTAGCCATCTCCAACATCAATGTGAAAAATTAGCCGATTTGAAAATTTTGAAATTTTCATGTCAAAATGGTTCATCTCCATAGGTGTTAATCTCTTTGGAAATCGACAAGTTTCGAGGTCAAATGGTAATATTTTATATGGGCTAATATTTGACGTGTATGTTGGGAATGGCTAAAAATTGAGGTTTCACCATGTTATGTCCTTCAAATAAAAGGCTTATGAAGTTAAACTATATTTCTTAACACTAAAACAATCTCGAGTAAAATTGATTTTTAAAATTGATTTGACAATTCTTTATAGCGGTTACCATAATGAAACGTGAATTTTTAGCCATCTCCAAAATCAATGTGAAAAATTAGCCGATTTGATAATTTTGAAATTTTCATGTCAAAATGGTTCATCTCCATTGGTTTTAATCCCTTTCGAAATCGACATGTTTCGAGGTCAAATGGTAATTTCTTATATGGGCTAATATTTGACGTGTACGTTGGGAATGGCTAAAAATTGAGGTTTCACCATGTTATGTTCTTCAAATAAAAGGCTTATCAAGTTAAACTATATTTCAAACACGCTAAAACAATCTCTTGTAAAATTGAGTTTTAAAATTGATTTGACAACTCTTTATAGAGGTTACCATAATGAAACTTGACTTTTTAGCCATCTCCAACATGCATGTCAAATATTAGCCGATTTGAAAATTTTGAAATTTTCATGTCAAAATGGTTCATCTCCATAGGTGTTAATCCCTTTCGAAATCGACAAGTTTCTAGGTCAAATGGTAATTTTTTATATGGGCTAATGTTTGACGTGTATGTTGGGAATGGCTAAAAATTGAGGTTTCCCCATGTTATGTCCTTCAAATAAAAGGCTTATGAAGTTAAACTATATTTCTTAACACTAAAATAATCTCGAGTAAAATTGATTTTTAAAATTGATTTGACAATTCTTTATAACGGTTACCATAATGAAACGTGACTTTTTAGCCATCTCCAACATCAATGTGAAAAATTAGCCGATTTGAAAATTTTGAAATTTTCATGTCAAAATGGTTCATCTCCATAGGTGTTAATCTCTTTGGAAATCGACAAGTTTCGAGGTCAAATGGTAATATTTTATATGGGCTAATATTTGACGTGTATGTTGGGAATGGCTAAAAATTGAGGTTTCACCATGTTATGTCCTTCAAATAAAAGGCTTATGAAGTTAAACTATATTTCTTAACACTAAAACAATCTCGAGTAAAATTGATTTTTAAAATTGATTTGACAATTCTTTATAGCGGTTACCATAATGAAACGTGAATTTTTAGCCATCTCCAAAATCAATGTGAAAAATTAGCCGATTTGATAATTTTGAAATTTTCATGTCAAAATGGTTCATCTCCATTGGTTTTAATCCCTTTCGAAATCGACATGTTTCGAGGTCAAATGGTAATTTCTTATATGGGCTAATATTTGACGTGTACGTTGGGAATGGCTAAAAATTGAGGTTTCACCATGTTATGTTCTTCAAATAAAAGGCTTATCAAGTTAAACTATATTTCAAACACGCTAAAACAATCTCTTGTAAAATTGAGTTTTAAAATTGATTTGACAACTCTTTATAGAGGTTACCATAATGAAACTTGACTTTTTAGCCATCTCCAACATGCATGTCAAATATTAGCCGATTTGAAAATTTTGAAATTTTCATGTCAAAATGGTTCATCTCCATAGGTGTTAATCCCTTTCGAAATCGACAAGTTTCGAGGTCAAATGGTAATTTTTTATATGGGCTAATATTTGACGTGTATGTTGGGAATGGCTAAAAATTGAGGTTTCCCCATGTTATGTCCTTCAAATAAAAGGCATATGAAGTTAAACTATATTTCTTAACACTAAAATAATCTCGAGTAAAATTGATTTTTAAAATTGATTTGACAATTCTTTATAACGGTTACCATAATGAAACGTGACTTTTTAGCCATCTCCAACATCAATGTGAAAAATTAGCCGATTTGAAAATTTTGAAATTTTCATGTCAAAATGGGTCATCTCCATTGGTGTTAATCCCTTTCGAAATCGACAAGTTTCAAGGTCAAATGGTAATTTTTTATATGGGCTAATATTTGACGTGTATGTTGGGAATGGCTAAAAATTGAGGTTTCCCCATGTTATGTCCTTCAAATAAAAGGCTTATGAAGTTAAACTATATTTCTTAACACTAAAACAATCTCGAGTAAAATTGAATTTAAAAATTGATTTGACAATTCTTTATAGCGGTTACCATAATGAAACGTGACTTTTTAGCCATCTCCAACATCAATGTGAAAAATTAGCCGATTTGAAAATTTTGAAATTTTCATGTCAAAATGGTTCATCTCCATAGGTGTTAATCTCTTTGGAAATCGACAAGTTTCGAGGTCAAATGGTAATATTTTATATGGGCTAATATTTGACGTGTATGTTGGGAATGGCTAAAAATTGAGGTTTCACCATGTTATGTCCTTCAAATAAAAGGCTTATGAAGTTAAACTATATTTCTTAACACTAAAACAATCTCGAGTAAAATTGATTTTTAAAATTGATTTGACAATTCTTTATAGCGGTTACCATAATGAAACGTGAATTTTTAGCCATCTCCAAAATCAATGTGAAAAATTAGCCGATTTGATAATTTTGAAATTTTCATGTCAAAATGGTTCATCTCCATTGGTTTTAATCCCTTTCGAAATCGACATGTTTCGAGGTCAAATGGTAATTTCTTATATGGGCTAATATTTGACGTGTACGTTGGGAATGGCTAAAAATTGAGGTTTCACCATGTTATGTTCTTCAAATAAAAGGCTTATCAAGTTAAACTATATTTCAAACACGCTAAAACAATCTCTTGTAAAATTGAGTTTTAAAATTGATTTGACAACTCTTTATAGGGGTTACCATAATGAAACTTGACTTTTTAGCCATCTCCAACATGCATGTCAAATATTAGCCGATTTGAAAATTTTGAAATTTTCATGTCAAAATGGTTCATCTCCATAGGTGTTAATCCCTTTCGAAATCGACAAGTTTCTAGGTCAAATGGTAATTTTTTATATGGGCTAATGTTTGACGTGTATGTTGGGAATGGCTAAAAATTGAGGTTTCCCCATGTTATGTCCTTCAAATAAAAGGCTTATGAAGTTAAACTATATTTCTTAACACTAAAATAATCTCGAGTAAAATTGATTTTTAAAATTGATTTGACAATTCTTTATAACGGTTACCATAATGAAACGTGACTTTTTAGCCATCTCCAACATCAATGTGAAAAATTAGCCGATTTGAAAATTTTGAAATTTTCATGTCAAAATGGTTCATCTCCATAGGTGTTAATCTCTTTGGAAATCGACAAGTTTCGAGGTCAAATGGTAATATTTTATATGGGCTAATATTTGACGTGTATGTTGGGAATGGCTAAAAATTGAGGTTTCACCATGTTATGTCCTTCAAATAAAAGGCTTATGAAGTTAAACTATATTTCTTAACACTAAAACAATCTCGAGTAAAATTGATTTTTAAAATTGATTTGACAATTCTTTATAGCGGTTACCATAATGAAACGTGACTTTTTAGCCATCTCCAACATCAATGTGAAAAATTAGCCGATTTGATAATTTTGAAATTTTCATGTCAAAATGGTTCATCTCCATTGGTGTTAATCCCTTTCGAAATCGACATGTTTCGAGGTCAAATGGTAATTTTTTATATGGGCTAATATTTGACGTGTACGTTGGGAATGGCTAAAAATTGAGGTTTCACCATGTTATGTTCTTCAAATAAAAGGCTTATGAAGTTAAACTATATTTCAAACACGCTAAAACAATCTCTTGTAAAATTGAGTTTTAAAATTGATTTGACAATTCTTTATAGAGGTTACCATAATGAAACTTGACTTTTTAGCCATCTCCAACATGCATGTCAAATATTAGCCGATTTGAAAATTTTGAAATTTTCATGTCAAAATGGTTCATCTCCATAGGTGTTAATCCCTTTCGAAATCGACAAGTTTCGAGGTCAAATGGTAATTTTTTATATGGGCTAATATTTGACGTGTATGTTGGGAATGGCTAAAAATTGAGGTTTCCCCATGTTATGTCCTTCAAATAAAAGGCATATGAAGTTAAACTATATTTCTTAACACTAAAATAATCTCGAGTAAAATTGATTTTTAAAATTGATTTGACAATTCTTTATAACGGTTACCATAATGAAACGTGACTTTTTAGCCATCTCCAACATCAATGTGAAAAATTAGCCGATTTGAAAATTTTGAAATTTTCATGTCAAAATGGGTCATCTCCATTGGTGTTAATCCCTTTCGAAATCGACAAGTTTCAAGGTCAAATGGTAATTTTTTATATGGGCTAATATTTGACGTGTATGTTGGGAATGGCTAAAAATTGAGGTTTCCCCATGTTATGTCCTTCAAATAAAAGGCTTATGAAGTTAAACTATATTTCTTAACACTAAAACAATCTCGAGTAAAATTGAATTTAAAAATTGATTTGACAATTCTTTATAGCGGTTACCATAATGAAACGTGACTTTTTAGCCATCTCCAACATCAATGTGAAAAATTATCCGATTTGAAAATTTTGAAATTTTAATGTCAAAATGGTTCATCTCCATAGGCGTTAATCCCTTTCGAATTCGACATGTTTCGAGGTCAAATGGTAATTTTTTATATGGGCTAATATTTGACGTGTACGTTGGGAATGGCTAAAAATTGAGGTTTCACCATGTCATGTCCTTCAAATAAAAGGCTTATGAAGTTAAACTATATTTCAAACACGCTAAAACAATCTCTTGTAAAATTGATTTTTAAAATTGATTTGACAATTCTTTATAGGGGTTACCATAATGAAACTTGACTTTTTAGCCATCTCCAACATGCATGTCAAATATTAGCCAATTTGAAAATTTTGAAATTTTCATGTCAAAATGGTTCATCTCCATAGGTGTTAATCCCTTTCGAAATCGACAAGTTTCGAGGTCAAATGGTAATTTTTTATATGGGCTAATGTTTGACGTGTATGTTGGGAATGGCTAAAAATTGAGGTTTCCCCATGTTATGTCCTTCAAATAAAAGGATTATGAAGTTAAACTATATTTCTTAACACTAAAACAATCTCGAGTAAAATTGATTTTTAAAATTGATTTGACAATTCTTTATAGCGGTTACCATAATGAAACGTGACTTTTTAGCCATCTCCAAAATCAATGTGAAAAATTAGCCGATTTGATAATTTTGAAATTTTCATGTCAAAATGGTTCATCTCCATTGGTTTTAATCCCTTTCGAAATCGACATGTTTCGAGGTCAAATGGTAATTTCTTATATGGGCTAATATTTGACGTGTACGTTGGGAATGGCTAAAAATTGAGGTTTCACCATGTCATGTCCTTCAAATAAAAGGCTTATGAAGTTAAACTATATTTCAAACACGCTAAAACAATCTCTTGTAAAATTGATTTTTAAAATTGATTTGACAATTCTTTATAGGGGTTACCATAATGAAATTTGACTTTTTAGCCATCTCCAACATGCATGTCAAATATTAGCCAATTTGAAAATTTTGAAATTTTCATGTCAAAATGGTTCATCTCCATAGGTGTTAATCCCTTTCGAAATCGACAAGTTTCGAGGTCAAATGGTAATTTTTTATATGGGCTAATATTTGACGTGTACGTTGGGAATGGCTAAAAATTGAGGTTTCACCATGTTATGTCCTTCAAATAAAAGGCTTATGAAGTTAAACTATATTTCAAACACGCTAAAACAATCTCTTGTAAAATTGAGTTTTAAAATTGATTTGACAATTCTTTATAGGGGTTACCATAATGAAACTTGACTTTTTAGCCATCTCCAACATGCATGTCAAATATTAGCCGATTTGAAAATTTTGAAATTTTCATGTCAAAATGGTTCATCTCCATTGGTGTTAATCTCTTTCGAAATCGACAAGTTTCGAGGTCAAATGGTAATTTTTTATATGGGCTAATATTTGACGTGTATGTTGGGAATGGCTAAAAATAGAGGTTTCCCCATGTTATGTCCTTCAAATAAAAGGCTTATGAAGTTAAACTATATTTCTTAACACTAAAACAATCTCGAGTAAAATTGATTTTTAAAATTGATTTGACAATTCTTTATAACGGTTACCATAATGAAACGTGACTTTTTAGCCATCTCCAACATCAATGTGAAAAATTAGCCGATTTGAAAATTTTGAAATTTTCATGTCAAAATGGTTCATCTCCATAGGTGTTAATCTCTTTCGAAATCGACAAGTTTCGAGGTCAAATGGTAATATTTTATATGGGCTAATATTTGACGTGTATGTTGGGAATGGCTAAAAATTGAGGTTTCCCCATGTTATGTCCTTCAAATAAAAGGATTATGAAGTTAAACTATATTTCTTAACACTAAAACAATCTCGAGTAAAATTGAATTTAAAAATTGATTTGACAATTCTTTATAGCGGTTACCATAATGAAACGTGACTTTTTAGCCATCTCCAACATCAATGTGAAAAATTATCCGATTTGAAAATTTTGAAATTTTAATGTCAAAATGGTTCATCTCCATAGGCGTTAATCCCTTTCGAATTCGACATGTTTCGAGGTCAAATGGTAATTTTTTATATGGGCTAATATTTGACGTGTACGTTGGGAATGGCTAAAAATTGAGGTTTCACCATGTCATGTCCTTCAAATAAAAGGCTTATGAAGTTAAACTATATTTCAAACACGCTAAAACAATCTCTTGTAAAATTGATTTTTAAAATTGATTTGACAATTCTTTATAGGGGTTACCATAATGAAACTTGACTTTTTAGCCATCTCCAACATGCATGTCAAATATTAGCCAATTTGAAAATTTTGAAATTTTCATGTCAAAATGGTTCATCTCCATAGGTGTTAATCCCTTTCGAAATCGACAAGTTTCTAGGTCAAATGGTAATTTTTTATATGGGCTAATGTTTGACGTGTATGTTGGGAATGGCTAAAAATTGAGGTTTCCCCATGTTATGTCCTTCAAATAAAAGGCTTATGAAGTTAAACTATATTTCTTAACACTAAAACAATCTCGAGTAAAATTGATTTTTAAAATTGATTTGACAATTCTTTATAACGGGTACCATAATGAAACGTGACTTTTTAGCCATCTCCAACATCAATGTGAAAAATTAGCCGATTTGAAAATTTTTAAATTTTCATGTCAAAATGGGTCATCTCCATTGGTGTTAATCCCTTTCGAAATCGACAAGTTTCAAGGTCAAATGGTAATTTTTATATGGGCTAATATTTGACGTGTATGTTGGGAATGGCTAAAAATTGAGGTTTCCCCATGTTATGTCCTTCAAATAAAAGGATTATGAAGTTAAACTATATTTCTTAACACTAAAACAATCTCGAGTAAAATTGAATTTAAAAATTGATTTGACAATTCTTTATAGCGGTTACCATAATGAAACGTGACTTTTTAGCCATCTCCAACATCAATGTGAAAAATTATCCGATTTGAAAATTTTGAAATTTTAATGTCAAAATGGTTCATCTCCATAGGCGTTAATCCCTTTCGAATTCGACATGTTTCGAGGTCAAATGGTAATTTTTTATATGGGCTAATATTTGACGTGTACGTTGGGAATGGCTAAAAATTGAGGTTTCACCATGTCATGTCCTTCAAATAAAAGGCTTATGAAGTTAAACTATATTTCAAACACGCTAAAACAATCTCTTGTAAAATTGATTTTTAAAATTGATTTGACAATTCTTTATAGGGGTTACCATAATGAAACTTGACTTTTTAGCCATCTCCAACATGCATGTCAAATATTAGCCAATTTGAAAATTTTGAAATTTTCATGTCAAAATGGTTCATCTCCATAGGTGTTAATCCCTTTCGAAATCGACAAGTTTCGAGGTCAAATGGTAATTTTTTATATGGGCTAATGTTTGACGTGTATGTTGGGAATGGCTAAAAATTGAGGTTTCCCCATGTTATGTCCTTCAAATAAAAGGATTATGAAGTTAAACTATATTTCTTAACACTAAAACAATCTCGAGTAAAATTGATTTTTAAAATTGATTTGACAATTCTTTATAGCGGTTACCATAATGAAACGTGACTTTTTAGCCATCTCCAAAATCAATGTGAAAAATTAGCCGATTTGATAATTTTGAAATTTTCATGTCAAAATGGTTCATCTCCATTGGTTTTAATCCCTTTCGAAATCGACAATTTTCGAGGTCAAATGGTAATTTTTTATATGGGCTAATATTTGACGTGTACGTTGGGAATGGCTAAAAATTGAGGTTTCACCATGTTATGTCCTTCAAATAAAAGGCTTATGAAGTTAAACTATATTTCAAACACGCTAAAACAATCTCTTGTAAAATTGATTTTTAAAATTGATTTGACAATTCTTTATAGGGGTTACCATAATGAAACTTGACTTTTTAGCCATCTCCAACATGCATGTCAAATATTAGCCGATTTGAAAATTTTGAAATTTTCATGTCAAAATGGTTCATCTCCATAGGTGTTAATCCCTTTCGAAATCGACAAGTTTCGAGGTCAAATGGTAATTTTTTATATGGGCTAATATTTGACGTGTACGTTGGGAATGGCTAAAAATTGAGGTTTCACCATGTTATGTCCTTCAAATAAAAGGCTTATGAAGTTAAACTATATTTCTAAACACTAAAACAATCTCGAGTAAAATTGATTTTTAAAATTGATTTGACAATTCTTTATAGGGGTTACCATAATGAAACGTGACTTTTTAGCCATCTCCAACATCCATGTGAAAAATTAGCCGATTTGAAAATTTTGAAATTTTCATGTCAAAATGGTTCATCTCCATAGGTGTTAATCCCTTTCGAAATCGACAAGTTTCGAGGTCAAATGGTAATTTTTTATATGGGCTAATATTTGACGTGTACGTTGGGAATGGCTAAAAATTGAGGTTTCACCATGTTATGTCCTTCAAATAAAAGGCTTATGAAGTTAAACTATATTTCAAACACGCTAAAACAATCTCTTGTAAAATTGATTTTTAAAATTGATTTGACAATTCTTTATAGGGGTTACCATAATGAAACTTGACTTTTTAGCCATCTCCAACATGCATGTCAAATATTAGCCGATTTGAAAATTTTGAAATTTTCATGTCAAAATGGTTCATCTCCATAGGTGTTAATCTCTTTGGAAATCGACAAGTTTCGAGGTCAAATGGTAATTTTTATATGGGCTAATATTTGACGTGTATGTTGGGAATGGCTAAAAATTGAGGTTTCCCCATGTTATGTCCTTCAAATAAAAGGATTATGAAGTTAAACTATATTTCTTAACACTAAAACAATCTCGAGTAAAATTGAATTTAAAAATTGATTTGACAATTCTTTATAGCGGTTACCATAATGAAACGTGACTTTTTAGCCATCTCCAACATCAATGTGAAAAATTATCCGATTTGAAAATTTTGAAATTTTAATGTCAAAATGGTTCATCTCCATAGGCGTTAATCCCTTTCGAATTCGACATGTTTCGAGGTCAAATGGTAATTTTTTATATGGGCTAATATTTGACGTGTACGTTGGGAATGGCTAAAAATTGAGGTTTCACCATGTCATGTCCTTCAAATAAAAGGCTTATGAAGTTAAACTATATTTCAAACACGCTAAAACAATCTCTTGTAAAATTGATTTTTAAAATTGATTTGACAATTCTTTATAGGGGTTACCATAATGAAACTTGACTTTTTAGCCATCTCCAACATGCATGTCAAATATTAGCCGATTTGAAAATTTTGAAATTTTCATGTCAAAATGGTTCATCTCCATAGGTGTTAATCCCTTTCGAAATCGACAAGTTTCGAGGTCAAATGGTAATTTTTTATATGGGCTAATGTTTGACGTGTATGTTGGGAATGGCTAAAAATTGAGGTTTCCCCATGTTATGTCCTTCAAATAAAAGGATTATGAAGTTAAACTATATTTCTTAACACTAAAACAATCTCGAGTAAAATTGATTTTTAAAATTGATTTGACAATTCTTTATAGCGGTTACCATAATGAAACGTGACTTTTTAGCCATCTCCAACATCAATGTGAAAAATTATCCGATTTGAAAATTTTGAAATTTTAATGTCAAAATGGTTCATCTCCATAGGTGTTAATCCCTTTCGAAATCGACATGTTTCGAGGTCAAATGGTAATTTTTTATATGGGCTAATATTTGACGTGTACGTTGGGAATGGCTAAAAATTGAGGTTTCACCATGTTATGTCCTTCAAATAAAAGGCTTATGAAGTTAAACTATATTTCAAACACGCTAAAACAATCTCTTGTAAAATTGAGTTTTAAAATTGATTTGACAATTCTTTATAGGGGTTACCATAATGAAACTTGACTTTTTAGCCATCTCCAACATGCATGTCAAATATTAGCCGATTTGAAAATTTTGAAATTTTCATGTCAAAATGGTTCATCTCCATTGGTGTTAATCTCTTTCGAAATCGACAAGTTTCGAGGTCAAATGGTAATTTTTTATATGGGCTAATATTTGACGTGTATGTTGGGAATGGCTAAAAATTGAGGTTTCCCCATGTTATGTCCTTCAAATAAAAGGATTATGAAGTTAAACTATATTTCTTAACACTAAAACAATCTCGAGTAAAATTGATTTTTAAAATTGATTTGACAATTCTTTATAGCGGTTACCATAATGAAACGTGACTTTTTAGCCATCTCCAACATCAATGTGAAAAATTATCCGATTTGAAAATTTTGAAATTTTAATGTCAAAATGGTTCATCTCCATAGGCGTTAATCCCTTTCGAATTCGACATGTTTCGAGGTCAAATGGTAATTTTTTATATGGGCTAATATTTGACGTGTACGTTGGGAATGGCTAAAAATTGAGGTTTCACCATGTTATGTCCTTCAAATAAAAGGCTTATGAAGTTAAACTATATTTCAAACACGCTAAAACAATCTCTTGTAAAATTGATTTTTAAAATTGATTTGACAATTCTTTATAGGGGTTACCATAATGAAACTTGACTTTTTAGCCATCTCCAACATGCATGTCAAATATTAGCCAATTTGAAAATTTTGAAATTTTCATGTCAAAATGGTTCATCTCCATAGGTGTTAATCCCTTTCGAAATCGACAAGTTTCGAGGTCAAATGGTAATTTTTTATATGGGCTAATGTTTGACGTGTATGTTGGGAATGGCTAAAAATTGAGGTTTCCCCATGTTATGTCCTTCAAATAAAAGGATTATGAAGTTAAACTATATTTCTTAACACTAAAACAATCTCGAGTAAAATTGATTTTTAAAATTGATTTGACAATTCTTTATAGCGGTTACCATAATGAAACGTGACTTTTTAGCCATCTCCAACATCAATGTGAAAAATTATCCGATTTGAAAATTTTGAAATTTTAATGTCAAAATGGTTCATCTCCATAGGTGTTAATCCCTTTCGAAATCGACATGTTTCGAGGTCAAATGGTAATTTTTTATATGGGCTAATATTTGACGTGTACGTTGGGAATGGCTAAAAATTGAGGTTTCACCATGTTATGTCCTTCAAATAAAAGGCTTATGAAGTTAAACTATATTTCAAACACGCTAAAACAATCTCTTGTAAAATTGAGTTTTAAAATTGATTTGACAATTCTTTATAGGGGTTACCATAATGAAACTTGACTTTTTAGCCATCTCCAACATGCATGTCAAATATTAGCCGATTTGAAAATTTTGAAATTTTCATGTCAAAATGGTTCATCTCCATAGGTGTTAATCTCTTTGGAAATCGACAAGTTTCGAGGTCAAATGGTAATTTTTTATATGGGCTAATATTTGACGTGTATGTTGGGAATGGCTAAAAATTGAGGTTTCCCCATGTTATGTCCTTCAAATAAAAGGATTATGAAGTTAAACTATATTTCTTAACACTAAAACAATCTCGAGTAAAATTGATTTTTAAAATTGATTTGACAATTCTTTATAGCGGTTACCATAATGAAACGTGACTTTTTAGCCATCTCCAACATCAATGTGAAAAATTATCCGATTTGAAAATTTTGAAATTTTAATGTCAAAATGGTTCATCTCCATAGGCGTTAATCCCTTTCGAATTCGACATGTTTCGAGGTCAAATGGTAATTTTTTATATGGGCTAATATTTGACGTGTACGTTGGGAATGGCTAAAAATTGAGGTTTCACCATGTTATGTCCTTCAAATAAAAGGCTTATGAAGTTAAACTATATTTCAAACACGCTAAAACAATCTCTTGTAAAATTGATTTTTAAAATTGATTTGACAATTCTTTATAGGGGTTACCATAATGAAACTTGACTTTTTAGCCATCTCCAACATGCATGTCAAATATTAGCCGATTTGAAAATTTTGAAATTTTCATGTCAAAATGGTTCATCTCCATAGGTGTTAATCCCTTTCGAAATCGACAAGTTTCGAGGTCAAATGGTAATTTTTTATATGGGCTAATATTTGACGTGTATGTTGGGAATGGCTAAAAATTGAGGTTTCCCCATGTTATGTCCTTCAAATAAAAGGATTATGAAGTTAAACTATATTTCTTAACACTAAAACAATCTCGAGTAAAATTGATTTTTAAAATTGATTTGACAATTCTTTATAGCGGTTACCATAATGAAACGTGACTTTTTAGCCATCTCCAACATCAATGTGAAAAATTATCCGATTTGAAAATTTTGAAATTTTAATGTCAAAATGGTTCATCTCCATAGGTGTTAATCCCTTTCGAAATCGACATGTTTCGAGGTCAAATGGTAATTTTTTATATGGGCTAATATTTGACGTGTACGTTGGGAATGGCTAAAAATTGAGGTTTCACCATGTTATGTCCTTCAAATAAAAGGCTTATGAAGTTAAACTATATTTCAAACACGCTAAAACAATCTCTTGTAAAATTGATTTTTAAAATTGATTTGACAATTCTTTATAGGGGTTACCATAATGAAACTTGACTTTTTAGCCATCTCCAACATGCATGTCAAATATTAGCCGATTTGAAAATTTTGAAATTTTCATGTCAAAATGGTTCATCTCCATAGGTGTTAATCCCTTTCGAAATCGACAAGTTTCGAGGTCAAATGGTAATTTTTTATATGGGCTAATATTTGACGTGTATGTTGGGAATGGCTAAAAATTGAGGTTTCCCCATGTTATGTCCTTCAAATAAAAGGCTTATGAAGTTAAACTATATTTCTTAACACTAAAACAATCTCGAGTAAAATTGATTTTTAAAATTGATTTGACAATTCTTTATAGCGGTTACCATAATGAAACGTGACTTTTTAGCCATCTCCAACATCAATGTGAAAAATTATCCGATTTGAAAATTTTGAAATTTTAATGTCAAAATGGTTCATCTCCATAGGTGTTAATCCCTTTCGAAATCGACATGTTTCGAGGTCAAATGGTAATTTTTTATATGGGCTAATATTTGACGTGTACGTTGGGAATGGCTAAAAATTGAGGTTTCACCATGTTATGTCCTTCAAATAAAAGGCTTATGAAGTTAAACTATATTTCAAACACGCTAAAACAATCTCTTGTAAAATTGAGTTTTAAAATTGATTTGACAATTCTTTATAGGGGTTACCATAATGAAACTTGACTTTTTAGCCATCTCCAACATGCATGTCAAATATTAGCCGATTTGAAAATTTTGAAATTTTCATGTCAAAATGGTTCATCTCCATAGGTGTTAATCTCTTTGGAAATCGACAAGTTTCGAGGTCAAATGGTAATTTTTTATATGGGCTAATATTTGACGTGTATGTTGGGAATGGCTAAAAATTGAGGTTTCCCCATGTTATGTCCTTCAAATAAAAGGATTATGAAGTTAAACTATATTTCTTAACACTAAAACAATCTCGAGTAAAATTGAATTTAAAAATTGATTTGACAATTCTTTATAGCGGTTACCATAATGAAACGTGACTTTTTAGCCATCTCCAACATCAATGTGAAAAATTATCCGATTTGAAAATTTTGAAATTTTAATGTCAAAATGGTTCATCTCCATAGGCGTTAATCCCTTTCGAATTCGACATGTTTCGAGGTCAAATGGTAATTTTTTATATGGGCTAATATTTGACGTGTACGTTGGGAATGGCTAAAAATTGAGGTTTCACCATGTTATGTCCTTCAAATAAAAGGCTTATGAAGTTAAACTATATTTCAAACACGCTAAAACAATCTCTTGTAAAATTGATTTTTAAAATTGATTTGACAATTCTTTATAGGGGTTACCATAATGAAACTTGACTTTTTAGCCATCTCCAACATGCATGTCAAATATTAGCCGATTTGAAAATTTTGAAATTTTCATGTCAAAATGGTTCATCTCCATAGGTGTTAATCCCTTTGGAAATCGACAAGTTTCGAGGTCAAATGGTAATTTTTTATATGGGCTAATATTTGACGTGTATGTTGGGAATGGCTAAAAATTGAGGTTTCCCCATGTTATGTCCTTCAAATAAAAGGCTTATGAAGTTAAACTATATTTCTTAACACTAAAACAATCTCGAGTAAAATTGATTTTTAAAATTGATTTGACAATTCTTTATAGCGGTTACCATAATGAAACGTGACTTTTTAGCCATCTCCAACATCAATGTGAAAAATTATCCGATTTGAAAATTTTGAAATTTTAATGTCAAAATGGTTCATCTCCATAGGTGTTAATCCCTTTCGAAATCGACATGTTTCGAGGTCAAATGGTAATTTTTTATATGGGCTAATATTTGACGTGTACGTTGGGAATGGCTAAAAATTGAGGTTTCACCATGTTATGTCCTTCAAATAAAAGGCTTATGAAGTTAAACTATATTTCAAACACGCTAAAACAATCTCTTGTAAAATTGATTTTTAAAATTGATTTGACAATTCTTTATAGGGGTTACCATAATGAAACTTGACTTTTTAGCCATCTCCAACATGCATGTCAAATATTAGCCGATTTGAAAATTTTGAAATTTTCATGTCAAAATGGTTCATCTCCATAGGTGTTAATCCCTTTGGAAATCGACAAGTTTCGAGGTCAAATGGTAATTTTTTATATGGGCTAATATTTGACGTGTATGTTGGGAATGGCTAAAAATTGAGGTTTCCCCATGTTATGTCCTTCAAATAAAAGGATTATGAAGTTAAACTATATTTCTTAACACTAAAACAATCTCGAGTAAAATTGATTTTTAAAATTGATTTGACAATTCTTTATAGCGGTTACCATAATGAAACGTGACTTTTTAGCCATCTCCAACATCAATGTGAAAAATTATCCGATTTGAAAATTTTGAAATTTTAATGTCAAAATGGTTCATCTCCATAGGCGTTAATCCCTTTCGAATTCGACATGTTTCGAGGTCAAATGGTAATTTTTTATATGGGCTAATATTTGACGTGTACGTTGGGAATGGCTAAAAATTGAGGTTTCACCATGTTATGTCCTTCAAATAAAAGGCTTATGAAGTTAAACTATATTTCAAACACGCTAAAACAATCTCTTGTAAAATTGATTTTTAAAATTGATTTGACAATTCTTTATAGGGGTTACCATAATGAAACTTGACTTTTTAGCCATCTCCAACATGCATGTCAAATATTAGCCGATTTGAAAATTTTGAAATTTTCATGTCAAAATGGTTCATCTCCATAGGTGTTAATCCCTTTGGAAATCGACAAGTTTCGAGGTCAAATGGTAATTTTTTATATGGGCTAATATTTGACGTGTATGTTGGGAATGGCTAAAAATTGAGGTTTCCCCATGTTATGTCCTTCAAATAAAAGGATTATGAAGTTAAACTATATTTCTTAACACTAAAACAATCTCGAGTAAAATTGATTTTTAAAATTGATTTGACAATTCTTTATAGCGGTTACCATAATGAAACGTGACTTTTTAGCCATCTCCAACATCAATGTGAAAAATTATCCGATTTGAAAATTTTGAAATTTTAATGTCAAAATGGTTCATCTCCATAGGCGTTAATCCCTTTCGAATTCGACATGTTTCGAGGTCAAATGGTAATTTTTTATATGGGCTAATATTTGACGTGTACGTTGGGAATGGCTAAAAATTGAGGTTTCACCATGTTATGTCCTTCAAATAAAAGGCTTATGAAGTTAAACTATATTTCAAACACGCTAAAACAATCTCTTGTAAAATTGATTTTTAAAATTGATTTGACAATTCTTTATAGGGGTTACCATAATGAAACTTGACTTTTTAGCCATCTCCAACATGCATGTCAAATATTAGCCGATTTGAAAATTTTGAAATTTTCATGTCAAAATGGTTCATCTCCATAGGTGTTAATCCCTTTCGAAATCGACAAGTTTCGAGGTCAAATGGTAATTTTTTATATGGGCTAATATTTGACGTGTATGTTGGGAATGGCTAAAAATTGAGGTTTCCCCATGTTATGTCCTTCAAATAAAAGGATTATGAAGTTAAACTATATTTCTTAACACTAAAACAATCTCGAGTAAAATTGATTTTTAAAATTGATTTGACAATTCTTTATAGCGGTTACCATAATGAAACGTGACTTTTTAGCCATCTCCAACATCAATGTGAAAAATTATCCGATTTGAAAATTTTGAAATTTTAATGTCAAAATGGTTCATCTCCATAGGTGTTAATCCCTTTCGAAATCGACATGTTTCGAGGTCAAATGGTAATTTTTTATATGGGCTAATATTTGACGTGTACGTTGGGAATGGCTAAAAATTGAGGTTTCACCATGTTATGTCCTTCAAATAAAAGGCATATGAAGTTAAACTATATTTCAAACACGCTAAAACAATCTCTTGTAAAATTGATTTTTAAAATTGATTTGACAATTCTTTATAGGGGTTACCATAATGAAACTTGACTTTTTAGCCATCTCCAAATGCATGTCAAATATTACCATTTGAAATTTTGAAATTTTCATTCAAAATGGTTCATCTCTGGTGTTAATCCCTTTCGAAATCGACAGTTTCGAGGTCAAATGGTAATTTTTTATATGGGCTAATATTTGACGTGTACGTTGGGAATGGCTAAAAATTGAGGTTTCACCATGTTATGTCCTTCAAATAAAAGGCTTATGAAGTTAAACTATATTTCAAACACGCTAAAACAATCTCTTGTAAAATTGATTTTTAAAATTGATTTGACAATTCTTTATAGGGGTTACCATAATGAAACTTGACTTTTTAGCCATCTCCAACATGCATGTCAAATATTAGCCGATTTGAAAATTTTGAAATTTTCATGTCAAAATGGTTCATCTCCATAGGTGTTAATCCCTTTGGAAATCGACAAGTTTCGAGGTCAAATGGTAATTTTTTATATGGGCTAATATTTGACGTGTATGTTGGGAATGGCTAAAAATTGAGGTTTCCCCATGTTATGTCCTTCAAATAAAAGGATTATGAAGTTAAACTATATTTCTTAACACTAAAACAATCTCGAGTAAAATTGATTTTTAAAATTGATTTGACAATTCTTTATAGCGGTTACCATAATGAAACGTGACTTTTTAGCCATCTCCAACATCAATGTGAAAAATTATCCGATTTGAAAATTTTGAAATTTTAATGTCAAAATGGTTCATCTCCATAGGCGTTAATCCCTTTCGAATTCGACATGTTTCGAGGTCAAATGGTAATTTTTTATATGGGCTAATATTTGACGTGTACGTTGGGAATGGCTAAAAATTGAGGTTTCACCATGTTATGTCCTTCAAATAAAAGGCTTATGAAGTTAAACTATATTTCAAACACGCTAAAACAATCTCTTGTAAAATTGATTTTTAAAATTGATTTGACAATTCTTTATAGGGGTTACCATAATGAAACTTGACTTTTTAGCCATCTCCAACATGCATGTCAAATATTAGCCGATTTGAAAATTTTGAAATTTTCATGTCAAAATGGTTCATCTCCATAGGTGTTAATCCCTTTGGAAATCGACAAGTTTCGAGGTCAAATGGTAATTTTTTATATGGGCTAATATTTGACGTGTATGTTGGGAATGGCTAAAAATTGAGGTTTCCCCATGTTATGTCCTTCAAATAAAAGGATTATGAAGTTAAACTATATTTCTTAACACTAAAACAATCTCGAGTAAAATTGATTTTTAAAATTGATTTGACAATTCTTTATAGCGGTTACCATAATGAAACGTGACTTTTTAGCCATCTCCAACATCAATGTGAAAAATTATCCGATTTGAAAATTTTGAAATTTTAATGTCAAAATGGTTCATCTCCATAGGTGTTAATCCCTTTCGAATTCGACATGTTTCGAGGTCAAATGGTAATTTTTTATATGGGCTAATATTTGACGTGTACGTTGGGAATGGCTAAAAATTGAGGTTTCACCATGTTATGTCCTTCAAATAAAAGGCTTATGAAGTTAAACTATATTTCAAACACGCTAAAACAATCTCTTGTAAAATTGATTTTTAAAATTGATTTGACAATTCTTTATAGGGGTTACCATAATGAAACTTGACTTTTTAGCCATCTCCAACATGCATGTCAAATATTAGCCGATTTGAAAATTTTGAAATTTTCATGTCAAAATGGTTCATCTCCATAGGTGTTAATCCCTTTGGAAATCGACAAGTTTCGAGGTCAAATGGTAATTTTTTATATGGGCTAATATTTGACGTGTATGTTGGGAATGGCTAAAAATTGAGGTTTCCCCATGTTATGTCCTTCAAATAAAAGGCTTATGAAGTTAAACTATATTTCTTAACACTAAAACAATCTCGAGTAAAATTGATTTTTAAAATTGATTTGACAATTCTTTATAGCGGTTACCATAATGAAACGTGACTTTTTAGCCATCTCCAACATCAATGTGAAAAATTATCCGATTTGAAAATTTTGAAATTTTAATGTCAAAATGGTTCATCTCCATAGGCGTTAATCCCTTTCGAATTCGACATGTTTCGAGGTCAAATGGTAATTTTTTATATGGGCTAATATTTGACGTGTACGTTGGGAATGGCTAAAAATTGAGGTTTCACCATGTTATGTCCTTCAAATAAAAGGCTTATGAAGTTAAACTATATTTCAAACACGCTAAAACAATCTCTTGTAAAATTGATTTTTAAAATTGATTTGACAATTCTTTATAGGGGTTACCATAATGAAACTTGACTTTTTAGCCATCTCCAACATGCATGTCAAATATTAGCCGATTTGAAAATTTTGAAATTTTCATGTCAAAATGGTTCATCTCCATAGGTGTTAATCCCTTTGGAAATCGACAAGTTTCGAGGTCAAATGGTAATTTTTTATATGGGCTAATATTTGACGTGTATGTTGGGAATGGCTAAAAATTGAGGTTTCCCCATGTTATGTCCTTCAAATAAAAGGCTTATGAAGTTAAACTATATTTCTTAACACTAAAACAATCTCGAGTAAAATTGATTTTTAAAATTGATTTGACAATTCTTTATAGCGGTTACCATAATGAAACGTGACTTTTTAGCCATCTCCAACATCAATGTGAAAAATTATCCGATTTGAAAATTTTGAAATTTTAATGTCAAAATGGTTCATCTCCATAGGTGTTAATCCCTTTCGAAATCGACATGTTTCGAGGTCAAATGGTAATTTTTTATATGGGCTAATATTTGACGTGTACGTTGGGAATGGCTAAAAATTGAGGTTTCACCATGTTATGTCCTTCAAATAAAAGGCTTATGAAGTTAAACTATATTTCAAACACGCTAAAACAATCTCTTGTAAAATTGATTTTTAAAATTGATTTGACAATTCTTTATAGGGGTTACCATAATGAAACTTGACTTTTTAGCCATCTCCAACATGCATGTCAAATATTAGCCGATTTGAAAATTTTGAAATTTTCATGTCAAAATGGTTCATCTCCATAGGTGTTAATCCCTTTGGAAATCGACAAGTTTCGAGGTCAAATGGTAATTTTTTATATGGGCTAATATTTGACGTGTATGTTGGGAATGGCTAAAAATTGAGGTTTCCCCATGTTATGTCCTTCAAATAAAAGGCTTATGAAGTTAAACTATATTTCTTAACACTAAAACAATCTCGAGTAAAATTGATTTTTAAAATTGATTTGACAATTCTTTATAGCGGTTACCATAATGAAACGTGACTTTTTAGCCATCTCCAACATCAATGTGAAAAATTATCCGATTTGAAAATTTTGAAATTTTAATGTCAAAATGGTTCATCTCCATAGGCGTTAATCCCTTTCGAAATCGACATGTTTCGAGGTCAAATGGTAATTTTTTATATGGGCTAATATTTGACGTGTACGTTGGGAATGGCTAAAAATTGAGGTTTCACCATGTTATGTCCTTCAAATAAAAGGCTTATGAAGTTAAACTATATTTCAAACACGCTAAAACAATCTCTTGTAAAATTGATTTTTAAAATTGATTTGACAATTCTTTATAGGGGTTACCATAATGAAACTTGACTTTTTAGCCATCTCCAACATGCATGTCAAATATTAGCCGATTTGAAAATTTTGAAATTTTCATGTCAAAATGGTTCATCTCCATAGGTGTTAATCCCTTTGGAAATCGACAAGTTTCGAGGTCAAATGGTAATTTTTTATATGGGCTAATATTTGACGTGTATGTTGGGAATGGCTAAAAATTGAGGTTTCCCCATGTTATGTCCTTCAAATAAAAGGCTTATGAAGTTAAACTATATTTCTTAACACTAAAACAATCTCGAGTAAAATTGATTTTTAAAATTGATTTGACAATTCTTTATAGCGGTTACCATAATGAAACGTGACTTTTTAGCCATCTCCAACATCAATGTGAAAAATTATCCGATTTGAAAATTTTGAAATTTTAATGTCAAAATGGTTCATCTCCATAGGTGTTAATCCCTTTCGAAATCGACATGTTTCGAGGTCAAATGGTAATTTTTTATATGGGCTAATATTTGACGTGTACGTTGGGAATGGCTAAAAATTGAGGTTTCACCATGTTATGTCCTTCAAATAAAAGGCTTATGAAGTTAAACTATATTTCAAACACGCTAAAACAATCTCTTGTAAAATTGATTTTTAAAATTGATTTGACAATTCTTTATAGGGGTTACCATAATGAAACTTGACTTTTTAGCCATCTCCAACATGCATGTCAAATATTAGCCGATTTGAAAATTTTGAAATTTTCATGTCAAAATGGTTCATCTCCATAGGTGTTAATCCCTTTGGAAATCGACAAGTTTCGAGGTCAAATGGTAATTTTTTATATGGGCTAATATTTGACGTGTATGTTGGGAATGGCTAAAAATTGAGGTTTCCCCATGTTATGTCCTTCAAATAAAAGGCTTATGAAGTTAAACTATATTTCTTAACACTAAAACAATCTCGAGTAAAATTGATTTTTAAAATTGATTTGACAATTCTTTATAGCGGTTACCATAATGAAACGTGACTTTTTAGCCATCTCCAACATCAATGTGAAAAATTATCCGATTTGAAAATTTTGAAATTTTAATGTCAAAATGGTTCATCTCCATAGGTGTTAATCCCTTTCGAAATCGACATGTTTCGAGGTCAAATGGTAATTTTTTATATGGGCTAATATTTGACGTGTACGTTGGGAATGGCTAAAAATTGAGGTTTCACCATGTTATGTCCTTCAAATAAAAGGCTTATGAAGTTAAACTATATTTCAAACACGCTAAAACAATCTCTTGTAAAATTGATTTTTAAAATTGATTTGACAATTCTTTATAGGGGTTACCATAATGAAACTTGACTTTTTAGCCATCTCCAACATGCATGTCAAATATTAGCCGATTTGAAAATTTTGAAATTTTCATGTCAAAATGGTTCATCTCCATAGGTGTTAATCCCTTTGGAAATCGACAAGTTTCGAGGTCAAATGGTAATTTTTTATATGGGCTAATATTTGACGTGTATGTTGGGAATGGCTAAAAATTGAGGTTTCCCCATGTTATGTCCTTCAAATAAAAGGCTTATGAAGTTAAACTATATTTCTTAACACTAAAACAATCTCGAGTAAAATTGATTTTTAAAATTGATTTGACAATTCTTTATAGCGGTTACCATAATGAAACGTGACTTTTTAGCCATCTCCAACATCAATGTGAAAAATTATCCGATTTGAAAATTTTGAAATTTTAATGTCAAAATGGTTCATCTCCATAGGTGTTAATCCCTTTCGAAATCGACATGTTTCGAGGTCAAATGGTAATTTTTTATATGGGCTAATATTTGACGTGTACGTTGGGAATGGCTAAAAATTGAGGTTTCACCATGTTATGTCCTTCAAATAAAAGGCTTATGAAGTTAAACTATATTTCAAACACGCTTAAACAATCTCTTGTAAAATTTATTTTTAAAATTGATTTGACAATTCTTTATAGGGGTTACCATAATGAAATTTGACTTTTTAGCCATCTCCAACATGCATGTCAAATATTAGCCGATTTGAAAATTTTGAAATTTTCATGTCAAAATGGTTCATCTCCATAGGTGTTAATCCCTTTGGAAATCGACAAGTTTCGAGGTCAAATGGTAATTTTTTATATGGGCTAATATTTGACGTGTATGTTGGGAATGGCTAAAAATTGAGGTTTCCCCATGTTATGTCCTTCAAATAAAAGGCTTATGAAGTTAAACTATATTTCTTAACACTAAAACAATCTCGAGTAAAATTGATTTTTAAAATTGATTTGACAATTCTTTATAGCGGTTACCATAATGAAACGTGACTTTTTAGCCATCTCCAACATCAATGTGAAAAATTATCCGATTTGAAACTTTTGAAATTTTAATGTCAAAATGGTTCATCTCCATAGGTGTTAATCCCTTTCGAAATCGACATGTTTCGAGGTCAAATTGTAATTTTTTATATGGGCTAATATTTGACGTGTACGTTGGGAATGGCTAAAAATTGAGGTTTCACCATGTTATGTCCTTCAAATAAAAGGCTTATGAAGTTAAACTATATTTCAAACACGCTAAAACAATCTCTTGTAAAATTTATTTTTAAAATTGATTTGACAATTCTTTATAGGGGTTACCATAATGAAATTTGACTTTTTAGCCATCTCCAACATGCATGTCAAATATTAGCCGATTTGAAAATTTTGAAATTTTCATGTCAAAATGGTTCATCTCCATAGGTGTTAATCCCTTTGGAAATCGACAAGTTTCGAGGTCAAATGGTAATTTTTTATATGGGCTAATATTTGACGTGTATGTTGGGAATGGCTAAAAATTGAGGTTTCCCCATGTTATGTCCTTCAAATAAAAGGCTTATGAAGTTAAACTATATTTCTTAACACTAAAACAATCTCGAGTAAAATTGATTTTTAAAATTGATTTGACAATTCTTTATAGCGGTTACCATAATGAAACGTGACTTTTTAGCCATCTCCAACATCAATGTGAAAAATTATCCGATTTGAAAATTTTGAAATTTTAATGTCAAAATGGTTCATCTCCATAGGTGTTAATCCCTTTCGAAATCGACATGTTTCGAGGTCAAATTGTAATTTTTTATATGGGCTAATATTTGACGTGTACGTTGGGAATGGCTAAAAATTGAGGTTTCACCATGTTATGTCCTTCAAATAAAAGGCTTATGAAGTTAAACTATATTTCAAACACGCTTAAACAATCTCTTGTAAAATTTATTTTTAAAATTGATTTGACAATTCTTTATAGGGGTTACCATAATGAAATTTGACTTTTTAGCCATCTCCAACATGCATGTCAAATATTAGCCGATTTGAAAATTTTGAAATTTTCATGGAAAAATGGTTCATCTCCATAGGTGTTAATCCCTTTGGAAATCGACAAGTTTCGAGGTCAAATGGTAATTTTTTATATGGGCTAATATTTGACGTGTATGTTGGGAATGGCTAAAAATTGAGGTTTCCCCATGTTATGTCCTTCAAATAAAAGGCTTATGAAGTTAAACTATATTTCTTACCACTAAAACAATCTCGAGTAAAATTGATTTTTAAAATTGATTTGACAATTCTTTATAGCGGTTACCATAATGAAACGTGACTTTTTAGCCATCTCAAACATCAATGTGAAAAATTATCGATTTGAAACTTTTGAAATTTTAATGTCAAAATGGTTCATCTCCATAGGTGTTAATCCCTTTCGAAATCGACATGTTTCGAGGTCAAATTGTAATTTTTTATATGGGCTAATATTTGACGTGTACGTTGGGAATGGCTAAAAATTGAGGTTTCACCATGTTATGTCCTTCAAATAAAAGGCTTATGAAGTTAAACTATATTTCAAACACGCTAAAACAATCTCTTGTAAAATTTATTTTTAAAATTGATTTGACAATTCTGTATAGGGGTTACCATAATGAAACTTGACTTTTTAGCCATCTCCAACATGCATGTCAAATATTAGCCGATTTGAAAATTTTGAAATTTTCATGTCAAAATGGTTCATCTCCATAGGTGTTAATCCCTTTGGAAATCGACAAGTTTCGAGGTCAAATGGTAATTTTTTATATGGGCTAATATTTGACGTGTATGTTGGGAATGGCTAAAAATTGAGGTTTCCCCATGTTATGTCCTTCAAATAAAAGGCTTATGAAGTTAAACTATATTTCTTAACACTAAAACAATCTCGAGTAAAATTGATTTTTAAAATTGATTTGACAATTCTTTATAGCGGTTACCATAATGAAACGTGACTTTTTAGCCATCTCCAACATCAATGTGAAAAATTATCCGATTTGAAAATTTTGAAATTTTAATGTCAAAATGGTTCATCTCCATAGGCGTTAATCCCTTTCGAAATCGACATGTTTCGAGGTCAAATGGTAATTTTTTATATGGGCTAATATTTGACGTGTACGTTGGGAATGGCTAAAAATTGAGGTTTCACCATGTTATGTCCTTCAAATAAAAGGCTTATGAAGTTAAACTATATTTCAAACACGCTAAAACAATCTCTTGTAAAATTGATTTTTAAAATTGATTTGACAATTCTTTATAGGGGTTACCATAATGAAACTTGACTTTTTAGCCATCTCCAACATGCATGTCAAATATTAGCCGATTTGAAAATTTTGAAATTTTCATGTCAAAATGGTTCATCTCCATAGGTGTTAATCCCTTTGGAAATCGACAAGTTTCGAGGTCAAATGGTAATTTTTTATATGGGCTAATATTTGACGTGTATGTTGGGAATGGCTAAAAATTGAGGTTTCCCCATGTTATGTCCTTCAAATAAAAGGATTATGAAGTTAAACTATATTTCTTAACACTAAAACAATCTCGAGTAAAATTGATTTTTAAAATTGATTTGACAATTCTTTATAGCGGTTACCATAATGAAACGTGACTTTTTAGCCATCTCCAACATCAATGTGAAAAATTATCCGATTTGAAAATTTTGAAATTTTAATGTCAAAATGGTTCATCTCCATAGGCGTTAATCCCTTTCGAATTCGACATGTTTCGAGGTCAAATGGTAATTTTTTATATGGGCTAATATTTGACGTGTACGTTGGGAATGGCTAAAAATTGAGGTTTCACCATGTTATGTCCTTCAAATAAAAGGCTTATGAAGTTAAACTATATTTCAAACACGCTAAAACAATCTCTTGTAAAATTGATTTTTAAAATTGATTTGACAATTCTTTATAGGGGTTACCATAATGAAACTTGACTTTTTAGCCATCTCCAACATGCATGTCAAATATTAGCCAATTTGAAAATTTTGAAATTTTCATGTCAAAATGGTTCATCTCCATAGGTGTTAATCCCTTTGGAAATCGACAAGTTTCGAGGTCAAATGGTAATTTTTTATATGGGCTAATATTTGACGTGTATGTTGGGAATGGCTAAAAATTGAGGTTTCCCCATGTTATGTCCTTCAAATAAAAGGATTATGAAGTTAAACTATATTTCTTAACACTAAAACAATCTCGAGTAAAATTGATTTTTAAAATTGATTTGACAATTCTTTATAGCGGTTACCATAATGAAACGTGACTTTTTAGCCATCTCCAACATCAATGTGAAAAATTATCCGATTTGAAAATTTTGAAATTTTAATGTCAAAATGGTTCATCTCCATAGGCGTTAATCCCTTTCGAAATCGACATGTTTCGAGGTCAAATGGTAATTTTTTATATGGGCTAATATTTGACGTGTATGTTGGGAATGGCTAAAAATTGAGGTTTCACCATGTTATGTCCTTCAAATAAAAGGCTTATGAAGTTAAACTATATTTCTAACACGCTAAAACAATCTCTAGTAAAATTGATTTTTAAAATTGATTTGACAATTCTTTATAGGGGTTACCATAATGAAACTTGACTTTTTAGCCATCTCCAACATGCATGTCAAATATTAGCCGATTTGAAAATTTTGAAATTTTCATGTCAAAATGGTTCATCTCCATAGGTGTTAATCCCTTTCGAAATCGACATGTTTCGAGGTCAAATGGTAATTTTTTATATGGGCTAATATTTGACGTGTACGTTTGGGAATGGCTAAAAATGTGGTTTCACCATGTTATGTCCTTCAAATAAAAGGCTTATGAAGTTAAACTATATTTC